>JAVIAB010000073.1:126961111-127006111 GCA_032433765.1 Megaustenia siamemsis | reverse complement strand
CCTACCTGTGTTAGATTCATGATTCCTACCTTTGTTAGATTCATGATTACTACGTATGTTAGATTCATGATTTCTACCTGTGTTAGATTCATGATTCCTACCTGTGTTAGATTCATGATTACTACCTATGTTAGATTTATGCTTCCTACCTGTGTTAGATTCATGATTCCTACCTGTGTTAGATTCATGCTTACTACCTGTGTTAGATTCATGATTACTACCTGTGTTAGATTCATGATTACTACCTATGTTAGATTCATGATTCCTACCTGTGTTAGATTCATGCTTACTACCTGTGTTAGATTCATGATTACTACCTGTGTTAGATTCATGATTACTACCTATGTTAGATTCATGATTACTACCTTTGTTAGATTCATGCTTCCTACCTGTGTTAGATTCATGAATACTACCTGTGTTAGATTCATGCTTCCTACCTGTGTTAGATTCATGATTACTACCCATGTTCGATTCATGCTTCCTACCTATGTTAGATTTATGCTTCCTACCTGTATTAGATTCAGGATTCCTACCTGTGTTAGGTTCATGATTCCCACCTGTCTTAGATTCATGATTCCTACCTGTATTAGATTCATGATTCCTAAGTGTATTAGATTCATGATTCCCACCTGTATTAGATTCATGATTCCCACCTGTATTAGATTCATGATTCCTACCTGTGTTAGATTCATGGTTACCACCTGTATTAGATTCATAATTCCCACCTGTATTAGATTCATGATTCCCACCTGTGCGAATACTATGGCCACCCAAAATGCACAGTGGGCTGGAATAAAAACAATAATGGAAGGCGTGGTACCTGGGCAACGTATGGTTCCTTGGCAGACCAAGAAGGTGGTTTCAAGACATCAAGGAGGCCTTGAACATGACACTAGAAGAAATGGGAGATCTGGCTAGAGACAGATATTCTTTCAGACGGGCAGTGCAACGTTCAGCAGAAAGCATGCGACATGATGATATCTACCTGTGATAATTCCATGCTGGTACCATCAAGGCTTGCTACAATCGTCAGACACTCCCCCCCCCCCCCCCCCAACCACCACAAAGCAGATTTACGTCAACAAAAAATTCTAGAAAAATCCGAGAGGGCAAAAAGCTGATTCATCATCCATGAGTGAGCTGAATTATCACCCATGACCGAGCTGATTCATCACCCACGACTGAGCTGATTTATCACCCATAACTGACCTGATTTATCACCCATGACTGAGCTGATTTATCACCCACGACTGAGCTGATTTATCACCCATGACTGAGCTGATTTATCACTCACGACTGAGCTGATTTATCACCCATAACTGACCTGATTTATCACCCATGACTGAGCTGATTTACCACCCATGACTGAGCTGATGTATCACTCACGACTGAGCTGATTTATCACCCATAACTGACCTGATTTGTCACCCATGACTGAGCTGATTTATCACCCACAACTGACCTGATTTATCACCCATGACTAAGCTGATTTATCACCCATAACTGGCCTGATTTATCACCCATGACTGAGCTGATTTATCACCCATAACTGACCTGATTTATCACCCATGACTGAGCTGATTTATCACCCATAACTGACCTGATTTATCACCCATGACTGACCTGATTTATCACCCATAACTGACCTGATTTATCACCCATGACTGAGCTGATTTATCACCCACGACTGAGCTGATTTGTCACCCACGACTGAGCCTGTTTTATCACCCATGATTGAGCTGATTTATCACCCATGACTGAGCTGATTCAACACCCATGACTGAGCTGATTCAACACCAATGACTGAGCTGATCCAACACCCATGACTGAGCTGATTCAACACCCATGACTGAGCTGATTCAAGACCCATGACTGAACTGATTCAACACCCATGACTGAGCTGATTCAACACCCATGACTGAGCTGATTCAAGACCCATGACTGAACTGATTCAACACCCATGACTGAGCTGATTCAACACCCATGACTGAGCTGATTCAAGACCCATGACTGAACTGATTCAACACCCATGACTGAGCTGATTCAACACCCATGACTGAGCTGATCCAACACCCACGACTGAGCTGATTCAACACCCATGACTGAGCTGATTCAACACCCACGACTGAGCTGATTCAACACCCATGACTGAGCTGATGTTAAACTCATACTATATGTTACCAAATTATATTTGTGTAATTCAATATTTAAAGAAAATACACATTTGGCATGTTCAATGGAACCTATTATAACGTGAAAAGCAGCTTTCCAGAAAATGAGGAAGATACTATGCAATCCATTTTTGACAATAGAAACAAGAAAAAGAGTTCTTAAATGTTATCTTGAGCCAGTCTTAACATATGGATGTGAATGATGGACAATAGGACAACAGACAAGAAAATCACTGGAGTCTGTAGAAATGTGGTTTTACAGAAGAATGTTGAGAATACCATGGACAGCTAAGAAGAGTAATGAAAATGTTCTGAAAGAGGACAAAGCAAAAAGAGAGCTAATTTCCAATATTAGGAAGAAACAATCATCATATTTTGGCTATGTAATGAGAAGGGAACAGCTGGAATATATTGTGACAACTGGGAAAATTGAGGGTGAGGGACGAAGAGATAGAGGTAAGCAAAGAGAAAATATAGCAGACAGCTTAAGAGAATGGCTTGGCAGAAGGTCAACAACAGAAATGATAAATAGCTGCCGAGATCAAAAGTCGTGGAGAGACATGATCACTACGCCAGTAGGCCCGATACTTGATGATGATTATAACGTGACCACCAATTCACTGTTACAAACACGTGACAACATCATCACATTGTTACAAACACATGACAACATCACCACACTGTTATAAACGTGTGACAACATCACTACACTGTTATAAACGTGTGACAACATCACAACACTTTTATAAACGTGTGACAACATCACAACACTGTTACAAACACGTGACAACATCACTACACTGTTATAAACGTGTGACAACATCACAACACTGTTACAAACACATGACAACATCACAACACTTTTATAAACGTGTGACAACATCACAACACTTTTATAAACGTGTGACAACATCACAACACTTTTATAAACGTGTGACAACATCACAACACTGTTACAAACACGTGACAACATCACTACACTGTTATAAACGTGTGACAACATCACAACACTGTTACAAACACGTGACAACATCTCTACACTGTTATAAACGTGTGACAACATCACAACACTGTTACAAACACGTGACAACATCACTACACTGTTATAAACGTGTGACAACATCACAACACTGTTATAAACACGTGACAACATCACTACACTGTTATAAACGTGTGACAACATCACAACGCTGTTACAAACACGTGACAACATCACAACACTGTTATAAACGTGTGACAACATCACTACACTGTTATAAACGTGGACTTCCGTTTCAAAATGGTGGAACTTTTCACGTACTCTCGATCGCTGCAGAAAACACAGTGGAGTCTGATTAATTTCGGCTCTCCGATGCAATTTTCTGTGTTTATACATTTTACAAATATGACGATCATCATTTTCGGGTGGACGTGAACTTCCAGTCAATATGCTGGATAGGCGGCAGGAACCATTGAAGGCTATGTCTGAAAAGTGTTCCTTGTTGCAGTTTCCTCATATTCCAAGTCCGGCTTGTTGCAGGAGCTACTGAGTTAAGTGCTCTGTGCACACCGTGAGATGTGTGTCTCATCCGTTTTGATCATGTTTCGATATTCCAAATGTTTACGATAAATGATGATATCGTATGACAGGGAACAGTTGGCTGTGTTCACTTTCTGCGAGGTTTCGCCTTATGTCTTTTGGCGTGTGCTGAGACTGCTACGATAGGGACTACAGTTACCTTTCTTTGTTTGGGAGATGAGTTAGTAATTCGGATGATACCCCTGGCACGGGCGGTTGAGTAATTATGGATTTTGATTCGTTTGCAGTGATACCGAGGCCCTTCATAACCAATAACCAATAATTGTTATAAACGTGTGACAACATCACCACACTGTTACAAACACGTGACAACATCACCACTACACCGTCACTTCCAGGTGATCATAACTCTACGTTCCCGTCACGGAAGGACAACGTTTAACCATCCATCGAGTGCACCTGTCCCACCTCCACCCGTCCCACCTCCACCTGTTCCCCATCCTGTCTGCGACGATGCCTGGCCCCAGCTTCCACCCTCCGACACACACGCCATGTTTGTTGTGATAGTGACGCAGGAGCGCCGAACTGTAACTCTCAGATCATTGTTATATTGCCTGATGTGCTTGGCTTTGTTCTCGACAAGTCACTGGCCAGCCATAACAAAGTGGTCAGGTACACTCTGATGAGCTCATGGATCGATGCCAATCACTGGATCACGTGCGTTATAGCTTGTTTCATAAGTCGTGCCCAACTTTAAAAATCAATATCTTTTAAACCGCTTTTTGTAATTTTTTCAAAATTTGCATGTATAGTTATAATGATTAGAACCCAACAGGGAATTAATTTCATTAAAAACAAACATTTGGTTATTATTATTGCTTATTTGATTTATATACATTTATAACGACCCATTGATGTAGTCAAAACTTAGTGTTTACAGTATTTAAGTTAAAAATAGCGATTACAAATCCATACACACGTTTTTGCACGCTTTCCGCGTGAGTTTCCTGACACAATTAGACACTTGTAGTAAACACGAGACATTGTGTGTTCCATTTCCGTTAATTCAGCGGCGTAACGTGGAACAATAACATTTATCATGAGTCTTAAAATGAAATTCTGCAGTTTACAAAACATCGCATTAAAAATGTATGAATATTTTTGCAAAGAGGCTAAACGAGGAAGATTATTTCATTCTTTAGAAAACCCTGAGAATAGGACAAGACACATTTTGGATTGATCTAAACGGTCATTTAATCGCTGGATTCAAGCACGTGACCGTCAATGTTCCAAATATACAAAATCACAAGGAAGAGCAAAAATGTTGGATAATTTCGACAGTGAACTTATTAGAAGTGAAATTCGCAAAATGTTGGGTATGAATGAAACTGTTACAATAAGAAAATTAAAAGTATCGCTGAAAAAGAACAACAGTATTTAAATATCAAAGTCTACATTATGGAGGAATGTGAGAGCTGCAGGCTTTACATTCAGAAAGTATTCCAATGGACGAAACATCATCTGTGAGAAGCCACATATAGTAGTCATGAGAAGCAAGTACTTACGTGAAGTAAAAGAGGTGCGCAAGCAAGGTTATGATATTGTGTACTTGGATGAAACATGGATCAATGCTCACCACATTAACCAAAGGGAATGGCAGTCATCAGATGGAAAGATTAAGAGATTAATACCTAGCAGCAAAGGACAGCGCTTGATAATTGCTCATGCAGGTAGTCGACAACATGGACTAATACAGAATGCAGAGCTCATTTTTCTTTCAAAATCCATAGACAATCGGGATTATCACTCTGAGATGAATGGTCACATATTTAGACATTGGATTGAAAATTCTGTTCTCCCATCACTAGATCGACCATCTTGCCTAATAATGGACAATGCAGCGTACCACAACATTGTTGCACTTGAAGATAAAGTCCCGACGTCATCCAGTACAAAAGATGCTATTAAGATATGGCTCACAAAGGAGCACATACAATTTAATAACATGTACTTAAAACCTGAATTACTATCTCTAGTAAAGCAAAAACAGAGGACAAAGATTTTTCAAATAGATAAGATTATCCAAGAGCACGGTCATATAAGTTTGAGGCTGCCACCTTACCATGCTCATTTAAATCCAATAGAACTAATCTGGGCAAAATTAAAAGGACAAGTGGCAGATGAAAATACAACATTCAAAATATGCGATGTAAAGACTCTTGCTAATCTCGCTTTATTAAATATAGACAAAGATTATTGGGCTAAATGTGAAGACCACGTCTTAAAACAGGAAGAGGAATATTGGAAAAATGATGGTTTGTGGAATGTTCAAACCCAAACAGTTATTAATCTTTTAGACTCGTCTGATTCAGAATGAAAGTATATAGCCCCAACAATGTTGGCCCTATATTACCTTAAATTATTTCAACAAAGGGTCCTTTTCAGGACCACACAACTATGAAAATTGGACATACAGGTATACCTTGATATTATCGTCCGTCCTCGAACTGAGCAGACAATAATTCTCCTGGTGTTTTGTTTTATCCAGTTATTTCCCCATTACGGCCACGCCTTTACCTAGTGAAAATTAATCATAGACCAGCAACTACGGTAATTTCTATTCTTTAGGGCTTCACAATTTACAATTTTGACAAACATCAAAGAAATATCGCCGCTTTAAGAAAACTGCAGCTGCAAGATATTTGTTAAATATACATTTAAAGGGTCTTTTGCATTCTAATAACATTTGGAAAATTTCAAAAGTATTTAACAAACGGTTAGACAGTAATAGCGTTTTGAAGTTGGGCATATGTTTTGACACGAGCTAGAGGTGGCAATATATTTCTATGGACTGCCTGCCATTGATTTCGGAACGTAATTGTGAACTTGTTTAGTATAGCATTATAAATGTTTAGATATTTAGTATAGCATTATACGTGTTTAGGTGTTTAGTATGGAATTATACGTGTTTAGGTGTTTAGTATGACATTATACGTGTTTAGGTGTTTAGTATGGCATTATACGTGTTTAGGTGTTTAGTATGGCATTATACGTGTTAGCAACAAATGTGTTTAGCAGCATATATGTTTAGGTGTTTAGGTTCAAATCACTTGCCCAACTTCAAAACGCTATTGCTCAGAAACCGTTTGTTAAATACTGTTGAAATTTTCCAAATGTTATTAGAATGCAAAAGACCCTTTAAATGTATATTTAACAAATATCTTGCAGCTGCAGTTTTCTTAAAGCGGCGAATTTCTTTGATGTTTGTCAAAATTGTAAATTGTGAACCCCTAAATAATAGAAATTACCGTAGTTGCTGGTCTATGATTAATTTTCACTAGGTAAAGGCGTGGCCGTAATGGGGAAATAACTGAATAAGGCAAAACATCGGGAGAATTATTGTCTTCTCAGTTCGAGGACGGACGATAATATCAAGGTATACCTTATTGTCCAATTTTCATAGTTGTGTGGTCCTGAAAAGGACCGTTTGTTGAACTAATTTAAGGTAATATAGGGGCCAACATTGTGGGGGCTATATACTTTCATTCTGAATCAGACGAGTCTAAAAGATTAATAACTGTTTGGGGTTGAACATTCCACAAACCATCATTTTTCCAATATTCCTCTTCCTGTTTTAAGACGTGGTCTTCACATTTAGCCCAATAATCTGTGTTTATATTTAATAAAGCGAGATTAGCAAGAGTCTTTACATCGCATATTTTGAATGTTGTATTTTCATCTGCCACTTGTCCTTTTAATTTTGCCCAGATTAGTTCTATTGGATTTAAATGAGCATGGTAAGGTGGCAGCCTCAAACTTATATGACTGTGCTCTTGGATAATCTTATCTATTTGAAAAATCTTTGTCCTTTGTTTTTGCTTTACTAGAGATAGTAATTCAGGTTTTAAGTACATGTTATTAAATTGTATGTCCTCCTTTGTGAGCCATATCTTAATAGCATCTTTTGTACTGGATGACGTCGGGACTTTATCTTCAAGTGCAACAATGTTGTGGTACGCTGCATTGTCCATTATTAGGCAAGATGGTCGATCTAGTGATGGGAGAACAGAATTTTCAATCCAATGTCTAAATATGTGACCATTCATCTCAGAGTGATAATCCCGATTGTTTATGGATTTTGAAAGAAAAATGAGCTCTGCATTCTGTATTAGTCCATGTTGTCGACTACCTGCATGAGCAATTATCAAGCGCTGTCCTTTGCTGCTAGGTATTAATCTCTTAATCTTTCCATCTGATGACTGCCATTCCCTTTGGTTAGTGTGGTGAGCATTGATCCATGTTTCATCCAAGTACACAATATCATAACCTTGCTTGCGCACCTCTTTTACTTCACGTAAGTACTTGCTTCTCATGACTACTATATGTGGCTTCTCACAGATGATGTTTCGTCCATTGGAATACTTTCTGAATGTAAAGCCTGCAGCTCTCACATTCCTCCATAATGTAGACTTTGATATTTAAATACTGTTGTTCTTTTTCAGTGAAACTTTTAATTTTCTTATTGTAACAGTTTCATTCATACCCAACATTTTGCGAATTTCACTTCTAATAAGTTCACTGTCGAAAATATCCAACATTTTTGCTCTTCCTTGTGATTTTGTATATTTGGAACATTGACGGTCACGTGCTTGAATCCAGCGATTAAATGACCGTTTAGATAAATCCAAAATGTGTCTTGTCCTATTCTCAGGGTTTTCTAAAGAATGAAATAATCTTCCTCGTTTAGCCTCTTTGCAAAAATATTCATACATTTTTATTGCGATGTTTTGTAAACTGCAGAATTTCATTTTAAGACTCATGATAAATGTTATTGTTCCACGTCTACACCTATGAATGAATGGAAATGGAACACACAATTTCTCAAGTGTCTAATTGTATCAAAAAACCACGGGGAAAGCGTGCAAATACGTCAATTCTACCGTGTATGGATTTGTACTCGCTATTTTTAGTTTAAAATACTGTAAACATTAAGTTTTGACTACATCAATGGGTCGTTATAAATTTCTATAAATCAAATAAGCAACAATAATAACCAAATGTTTTTTTTTAATGAAATTAATTCCCTGTTGGGTTCTAATCATTATAACTTTACATGCAAATTTTGAATATCTTACAACAAGCGGTTAAAAAGCTATCGATTTTAAAAGTTGGGCACTAGATATGAAACAAGCTATAGCAACATATGTGCTTTGGTGTTTAGCAACACATGTATTTAGGTGTTTAACAACACATGTGTTTAGGTGTTTAGAATAGCACATATGTGTACAGATGTTTAGCAACACGTGTTTAGGTGTTTAGCAACAAATATGTTTGGGTGTTTAGCAGCATATATGTTTAGGTGTTTAGGAAAACAAATATGTTTTTAAGTGTTAGTATAGCACAGAAGTGTTTAGATATTTCGTATAGCACAGGTGTGTTTTGATGTTTAATATAGCGCATGTGTGTTTTGATGTTTAATATAGCGCATGTGTGTTTTGATGTTTAATATAGCGCATGCGTGTTTTGATGTTTAGTATAGCACATGTGTGTTTTGATGTTTAGTATAGCACATGTGTGTTTTGATGTTTACTATAGCGCATGTGTGTTTTGATGTTTAATATAGCACATGCGTGTTTTGATGTTTAATATAGCGCTTGTGTGTTTTGATGTTTAGTATAGCACCGGTGTGTTTTGATGTTTAGTATAGCACAGGTGTATTTTGATGTTTAGTATAGCACAGGTGTGTTTTGATGTTTAATACAGCACAGGTGTGTTTTGATGCTTAGTATAGCACAGGTGTGTTTTTATGCTTAGTATAGCACAGGTGTGTTTTGATGTTTCGTATAGCACAGGTGTGTTTTGATGTTTAGTATTGCACAGGTGTGTTTAGATGTTTAGTATAGCGCATGTGTGTTTTGATGTTTAGTACAGCACATGTGTGTTTTGATGTTTAGTATAGCACCGGTGTGTTTTAATGTTTAGTATAGCACAGGTGTATTTTGATGTTTATAGCGTAGGTGTGTTTAGGTGTTTCGTATAGCAAAGATGTGTTTATTATAACACAGACGTGTTTATGTATCTAGTAACATAGGTGTGTTTGTGTGTTTCGTTTAACATAAACATTTTGTTATGTATTTAGCATGATGTAGGTTGTTAATATAACACAACTGTGTATCTGTGTACTGAACCAAATGTTTTAGGTGTTCAGTATAACATAACTGCGTATTTGTATACTAAAACAAATGTTTTAGGTGTTCAGTATAACATAACTGTGTATTTGTGTACTAAAACAAATGTTTCAGGTGTTCAGTATAACATAACTGTGTATTTGTGTACTAAAACAAATGTTTTAGGTGTTCAGTATAACATAACTGTGTATTTGTGTACTAAAACAAATGTTTTAGGTGTTCAGTATAACATAACTGTGTATTTGTGTACTAAAACAAATGTTTTAGGTGTTCAGTATAACATAACTGTGTATTTGTGTACTAAAACAAATGTTTTAGGTGCTCAGTATAACATAACTGTGTATTTGTGTACTAAAACAAATGTTTTAGGTGCTCAGTATAACAAAACTGTGTATTTGTGTACTAAAACAAATGTTTTAGGTGTTCAGTATAACATAACTGTGTATTTGTGTACTAAAACAAATGTTTTAGGTGTTCAGTATAACACAACTGTGCTTAGGTTTTTAGTACAGCTCAGAAGTGTTAATGTGTTTATTAACACGTGTGTTTAGGTGCTTAGTAAAACAGGTGGGCTTATGAGTTTAGTGTAACACAGATGTGTTTTGATGTTTAGTGTAACACAGGTGTGTTAAGGCGCTTAGTAATACAGGTGCTCTTATGTGTTTACTATAACACATATGTGTTTAGGTGTTTAGTGTAACACAGATGTGTTTTGATTTTAGTGTAACACATATGTGTTGATATTTAGTGTAACACAAATGTGTTTTTATATTTAGTGTAACACAGATGTGTTTTGGTGTTTGGTGTAACACAGATGTGTTTTGGTGTTTAGTGTAACACAGATGTGTTTTTATATTTACTATAACACAGATGTGTTTTGGTGTTTAGTGTAACACTGATGTGTTTTGGTGTTTAGTGTAACACAGATGTGTTTTGGTGTTTGGTGTAACACAGATGTGTTTTGATATTTACTATAACACAGATGTGTTTTGATATTTAGTGTAACACAGATGTGTTTTGGTATTTAGTGTAACACAGATGTGTTTTGGTGTTTAGTGTAACAGATTTTTTTGGTGTTTAGTGTAACAAAGATGTGTTTTGGTGTTTAGTGTAACACAGATGTGTTTTGGTGTTTAGTGTAATACAAATGTGTTTTGGTGTTTAGTGTAACACAGATGTGTTTTGGTGTTTAGTGTAATACAAATGTGTTTAGGTATTTAGTGTAACACAGATGTGTTTAGGTATTTAGTGTAACACAGATGTGTTTAAGTATTTAGTGTAACACAAATGTGTTTAGGTATATATTGTAACACAGATGTGTTTAGGTATTTAGTGTAACACAGATGTGTTTAGGTATATAGTGTAACACAAATGTGCTTAGGTATTTAGTGTAACACAGATGTGTTTAGTGTAACACAGATGTGTTTTGGTGTTTAGTGTAACACATATTTTTTTGGTGTTTAATGTAATACAGATGTGTTTTGGTGTTTAGTGTAATACAAATGTGTTTAGGTATTTAGTGTAATACAAATGTGTTTTGGTGTTTAGTCTAACATAGATGTGTTTTGATGTTTAGTGTAATACAAATGTGTTTAGGTGTTTAGTGTAACACAGATGTGTTTAGGTATTTAGTGTAACACAGATGTGTTTTGATGTTTAGTGTAACACAGATGTGTGTAGGTATTTAGTGTAACACAGATGTGTTTAGGTATTTAGTGTAACACAGATGTGTTTGGTATTTAGTGTAACACAGATGTGTTTTGGTGTTTAGTGTAACAGATTTTTTTGGTGTTTAGTGTAACAAAGATGTGTTTTGGTGTTTAGTGTAATACAAATGTGTTTAGGTATTTAGTGTAACACAGATGTGTTTTGGTATTTAGTGTAACACAGATGTGTTTTGGTGTTTAGTGTAATACAAATGTATTTTGGTGTCTAGTGTAACACAGATGTGTTTTGGTGTTTAGTGTAATACAAATGTGTTTAGGTATTTAGTGTAGCACAAATGTGTGTAGGTATTTAGTGTAAAACAGATGTGTTTAGGTATATAGTTAACACAGATGTGTTTTGGTATTTAGCGTAACACAGATGTGGTTTGGTGTTTAGTGTAACACAGATTATTTTTTTGGGTGTTTAGTAACATAGGTGTGTTTAGGTGTTTATTATTACAAACGTGTTTATTTATAGTAGCCCATACACATATGTTTAGGTGGGATGTAATGTAACTGGCGCAAGTCCATGCAGATACAACAAGTTACATATTGCATGTAGATGACGTAGAACCACAGGGAAACTCGTGTGTCTAGTCCACATCTTTCAGGTCACGTTTATCATCCCCTCTATTCCCTGTTCATGCATTGTCTTCTTATCTTTGTCGTTATCTATTGATGAAAGTTGTAGAAGTCGACACGCTTATCTGTGATCTAAACACACACACAGACGAACACACATATTTCAAAGTGATCTAAACACACCCACACAGGAAGACATATACCCACACATGAACACACACACCCACATGGGTAGATGTATAATGAATGAGAAAAACTAAGAGCACACAAGACAGTCAGAAATAAGCCAGTCCCACACTGGCGTATGACGATGTCATAGCTTAGCTAGGGAAGCATTGAACTAATGTGACGATGTCATAGCTTAGCTAGGGAAGCATTGAACTAATGTGACGATGTCATAGCTTAGCTAGGGAAGCATTGAACTAATGTGACGATGTCATAGCTTAGGTAGGGAAGCATTGAACTAATGTGACGATGTCATAGCTTAGCTAGGGAAGCATTGAACTAATGTGACGATGTCATAGCTTAGCTAGGGAAGCATTGAACTAATGTGACGATGTCATAGCTTAGCTAGGGAAGCATTGAACTAATGTGACGATGTCATAGCTTAGCTAGGGAAGCATTGAACTAATGTGACGATGTCATAGCTTAGCTAGGGAAGCATTGAACTAATGTGACGATGTCATAGCTTAGCTAGGGAAGTATTGAACTAATGTGACGATGTCATAGCTTAGCTAGGGAAGCATTGAACTAATGTGACGATGTCATAGCTTAGCTAGGGAAGCATTGAACTAATGTGACGATGTCATAGCTTAGCTAGGGAAGCATTGAACTAATGTGACGATGTGTTGCTACAGTCAACTCTAGCTTTTATAGGCAAACAGTGAACCAATGTGACGAATACACCGTAGATCTTAAGTTACCTAACCAAACAATGAACCAATGTGACAATGTCACAGTAAACTATAGCTTACCTAACCAAACAATGAAGTAATGTGACTAATGATTCAAATCTCGAATTCCAAATACAAACCAGTTTGAAAAGCGACCTGAAGGTGAGGATAGTAAGGAAACACTCGCCGAGTAATTGCCTCCAATACCTGGGGGTTACATGGGAGCAAAGACGACGTCACAATGTCTGGATTACGTTGTTCCAGCGGAAACTCAGCATTTAAATAACACACGCATCAGCAGCCGCAGCTGGACCTTTCAGCAGCTGCAGCCAAGACCTAGACCTACAGCCGCAAGTAACTCTTGTCGCGTTCTGTGGCCAAATCATGGGCGTCACAGCGGAGAGTTTAGCAGCAAAACGCTAAGATAGGGTTTAGCTGGATGGAAGTTGTAGCGTAAGTGTTTAGCTGGATGGAAGTTGTAGCGTAAGTTTATAGCTGGATGGAGGATGTAGCGTAAGTGTTTAGCTGGATGGAAGTTGTAGCGTAAGTGTTTATAAGTAAGATTTATCAATGTGATTAGAGACAAAGCTTAGAAAGTGCAGTGTCGCGGCAGACAACTGAGCATTGTCTTAATGTGTTGATCCATGTTTTACAATCTAAATGTGTTGATCCATGTTTCCTCGTAATCTTAGTGTTGAGCGGCGTTTCCAAATGTTAGAGTTAAACTCACAGAACAGTAATGAACCATCTTGGCGGCAGTGACCACAGACCAGTCAAGCTTTCAATGGATCTTGCTCACAAACAGGAGTTGCAAATACCACTTCCCCGCTGGAACTACAAGAGAGCAGACTGGGAAAAGTTTGCCAAGCTCACAGATGCCTACACTGCGCCTATCAACACCCATGGAAAGAAAGTCAATAATATGATAGAGGAGTAAACAAAGAAAATCCTCAGAGCAGCTGAAGAATCAATTCCTAGAGGAGCAAGAAGAAACTAAAAGCCATACTGGAGCAAGGAAATACAAAGACTATAAGAGGAACTGAACTAGCTGAAACATTACAAAGCACAGAGAACAACATAGCATATAAAGCAGCCTCTGCCAAATACAGAAGAGAGGTCAAGATATCAGCAAGACAGAACAGAGAGCCTCAATCTTGATAAAAAATGGACACAATCTCTGGAAACTTGCGAAAGCTCTGAGCGATGAAATCAACTGCCGACCTTCAATAACATTAGAACACAATCAGAACATCCACACAGGCAAAAGGGCAACAAACATAGAGATAGAAACTTACAAATACATTCAGTAGAATAAACATTCCAAAAGACCAACAGAAAGCTGCAAGAAAGGCAAACCGAGATGCAAAACACATGCCTTTAGCACCAGAAGAACACCAGACGGCCATCTTTACACCAAGAGAACTAGATGTTGCCCTCAAAAGATTGAAACTCAAGAGCTCCCCTGGAAAAGATGGAATCACCAACGAAATGCTCATAAATCTGGGACAGAAAGCCAAGGGCCAGCTCCAAAGGATAATAAATGCCAGCTGGAAGAGAGCACAAATGCCCGCAACCCTGAAAGAAGCCATTATGGTGCCCGTCCTCAAGCGTGGAAAAGACCCACTGGACCCAAGTAGCTATAGACCAATTAGCCTACTGAGCTGCCTGAGTAAATTCATGGAAAGGCTGGTCAACAGAAGACTTATGTGGCATTTGGAGACAAAACAACAAATTGTACCACAACAAAGTTGTTTCCGGCAACACAGATCAAGTGAAGACCTGATCACCTACATCCCACAGGAAATAGAGGATGCCCTACATGAAAAGAAACACACACTGACAGTGTGAGTCGACATGGAGAAGGCTTTTGATAGGGTATTGCTTGCTTGCGTGCTTGCTTACATTCGTCCGATGACTAAAGTATTCTAGAGTATAGATAACTAACTGTATTGCTTGCTTGCTTACGTTGGCCCGATGACTAAAGTATTCTAGAGTATAGATAACTAACAATATTGCTTGCTTGCTTACGTTGGCCCGATGACTAAAGTATTCTAGAGTATAGATAACTAACAATATTGCTTGCTTGCTTACGTTGGCCCGATGACTAAAGTATTCTAGAGTATAGATAACTAACAATATTGCTTGCTTGCTTACGTTGGCCCGATGACTAAAGTATTCTAGAGTATAGATAACTAACTGTATTGCTTGCTTGCTTACGTTGGCCCGATGACTAAAGTATTCTAGAGTATAGATAACTAACATCATTGATAATTGCTTGCTTGCTTACGTTGGCCCGATGACTAAAGTATTCTAGAGTATTCCTAGACTGTAGAATTCCTCTTCGTCAACCGCCCTTAAAAGGACGTTAAGTGGGTGTGTCTGCGTTGTGTTGTGGTTTGCAGTATATTGTTATATTTGTGCCTTTCGGCCCAACACATCCGACTTCAGCACGACATTTGTGAGTACCAGGTTGTCTTCCCTCTTCGATCCCTGCTCGCTTGGCTAGACTAGACAGGTTAGTCTGTTATTAGAGGCACCGCGGAGAGGTGGAGCAGGGTCTGGATGGTTTTGGTTCACCGATCCTGGCACAAGCCAACAGCTGTGGGTCGCTGACAACTTCCAGCTCTGGTTATGGAGAGAAGGATTAAAGAACAAGCTTCTCAGACTTGGCATCCAAGGCCGTTTATTAAATTGGATATCTCAAAACCTACAAGACAGAACAGCCAGTGTACAAGTACATGGACAACTAAGTAAGAAAGCCAGAATCGAACAAGGTGTCCCACAAGGTGGAGTACAAGTACATGGAAAACTAAGTCAGAAAGCCAGAATCAAACAAGGTGTCCCACAAGGTGGAGTCCTATCCCCAATGTTTTTAATTTTCATAAATGACATCGTAATAGACATTCCACCAAGAATACATTCAGCAATGTACGCAGACGACCTGGCGATATGGGCACGTTAAGAATCTATGTTAGTGGCTAGCTCCATAATGCAAGATGCCCTAGGAAAACTTGAAAAATGGACGAACACCTGGTTACTACCAATTAACGAAAAAAAAACCACATATACAATTTTCAGCCTATCAAGAAACATACTCTCTGCAAAATTGAAGATAATAGACCATACACTTCCTATTGACCAAAACCCAACAAATCTTGGCGTCACCATGAATCGCAGAATGACATGGATAAGTCAGATAGATACAGCAAACAAAAGAGCCAGACAACGAACAAGCATTATGAAGAAATTGGCAGGAACGGACTGGAGAGCAGACAGCAATATCTTGAAACGACTATACGTAGGAAGAGTAAGACCGGTCCTAGAGTATGGAGTCACAGTCTGGGCTACAGCTTCTAAATCACAGCTTAGCAAAATTGACAGAACATAAAACCAGGCTGCCCGTATCATCACTGGTGCTGTGATATCTACACCTATCGTGACTCTAGAAACAGTAACAGGTTTACAACCCTTAGAAGACAGACGTAAAACTAGAGTAATGCAACAAGCGGCGAAATTAAAAAAGGCTCCTTAGCCACCCCATGCACCAAAGAATAACTGGTTTCGGAAAAGGAAGACTAAAGAGGAGCAACTTTGCTGCGATCTCTAAAGAACTGGCAAATAGTGACCCAGTACTGTCCCAAACACTACCGGCAACTAGTGACCCAGTACTGTCCCAAACACTACCGGCAACTAGTGACCCAGTACTGTCCCAAACAATGCCGAAACCCATAAGCTCATCTGATATGACTCCTCATGGGAAACACAAAATACCAGAACTTAAGGAAGACATAATAGGAATCATGAAAAAGCACCCAGACACAGAGAGAAAACACATAGCAGAAAAACACATAAACGACAACTACCCACAGGACCCCTGGTCACACATATACACATATGGCTCTGATACAAACGTCACCAGAAATGGAGGAGGATGTGTGTTCTTGAGGCTGAATAACCAGGAAGAGATTACCAAGTCAATAGCTACTGGGAAATTCTCAAACAACTCAATAAAGCAGAAACTGAAGCCCTCAAAAACGCTGTAAAACTGGCTATCCAACACAAAAATAGCATGCACAAGAAATTGGTGATACGGACTGACGCACTGTCAGTCCTAACAGCTCTTAAAAAACCCAGGAACAGTGAGCTAGATGACTTGAGAACAACCCTAGACCAACTGTGCAATAACTTCCAGAGAGTGGTCATTCATAAGATACCATCACACTGTAATATACACGGGAACGAACGTGCAGACAAATTAGCTAAGGAGGGAGGGAGATTACCACAAGAGAACCATCTGGTCAGCTACGATGAAGCCAAATCCATCATCAAAGGCTAGTACCATGAAAATGGAAACAAGGACACCCAAAGTATAACTAGATGGGTGGATACCTCCAACTATCAAGGTGGGATCAAGTTATCATACTTCGCCTACACACTGGCCACAACAGAATGAGGAATCACATTTTCTCAAACTCAAAATAGGTACTACCTGCCAATGCCACTGTACTCTGGATAACATGACAACAAAACATGTTCTACAGGATTGCCTTCAGTACACAGACCTGAGAAGGACAATATGGTCCACACCCACCTCCCTGGAAGAGAAACTCTACGGGGCAACCGAATCACTAAACAGACAGCTGCCTTCATAAGACAGTCCGGAATCCTAGTCTGAATGACGTCATGATCGCAGAAGAAGAAGTTAAACAGTGTTTCAATGTCTTAGAGTGTTGATCAATGTCTTAGAGTGTTGATCAATGCCTTAGAGTGTTGATCAATGTCTTAGAGTGTTGATCAATGTCTTAGAGTGTTGACCAATGTCTTAGAGTGTTGATCAATGTCTTAGAGTGTTGATCAATGTCTTAGAGTGTTGATCAATGTCTTAGAGTGTTGATCAATGTCTTAGAGTGTTGATCAATGTCTTAGAGTGTTGATCAATGTCATAGAGTGGTGATCCATATTTTCCGCACTCTTAGAACTATTGTTGTAGAGTCACATCGAGCACTCAATGGCCAAGCAATTTGTTTTCTTGCCTCCCACAGGTTTCTCCGAGAACAAAATGTTCTCAGTAAACTAGAACAAGGAAGAAAATCGACGCTTCCGAAAGAAAATGCTACAGAAAAAGGCTTTAGAAACCTCGGATAATGAAAAAGAACAATGAAGACATAATAAAAGATTGAAACATGAACTGGCTTATGAACACCATTCTACACAGGAAATTAGAATACTATGGCCAGGTCAAAGAGGGGTGGAGAGAACAAGAATGGAGGGCATGGTTACTGGGCGACGAATCTGGGGTAGACCAAGAAGAAGGTGGTTTCAAGACACAAAGGAGAGCTTAAAGATGATAACAGAAGACATCCGGCTAGATATAGAGATTGTTACAGACAAGCTGTGGTGAATGTAACGTTATGTGGGAGATCTGGCTAGAGACAGAGATTGTTACAGACCAGCTGTGGTGAATGTAACGTTATGTGGGAGATCTTGCTAGAGACAGGGATTGTTACAGACCAGCTGTGGTGAATGTAACGTTCTGTGGGAGATCTGGCTAGAGACAGAGATTGTTACAGACCAGCTGTGGTGAATGTAACGTTAAGTGGGAGATCTGGCTAGAGATAGAGATTGTTACAGACCAGCTGTGGTGAATGTAACGTTCTGTGGGAGATCTGGCTAGAGACAGGGATTGTTACAGACCTGCTGTGGTGAATGTAACGTTAAGTGGGAGATCTGGCTAGTGACAGGGATTGTTACAGACCAGCTGTGGTGAATGTAACGTTCTGTGGGAGATCTGGTTAGAGACAGGGATTGTTACAGACGAGCTGTGGTGAATGTAACGTTCTGTGGGAAATCTGGCTAGAGACAGAGATTGTTACAGACGAGCTGTGGTGAATGTAACGTTATGTGAGAGATCTGGCTAGAGATAGCTGTGGTGAATGTAACATTGAGTGGGAGATCTGTCTAGAGAGAGGGATTGTTACAGACGAGCTGTGGTGAATGTAACGTTCTGTGAGAGATCTGGCTAGAGATAGCTGTGGTGAATGTAACATTGAGTGAGAGATCTGTTTACAGAGAGGGATTGTTACAGACGAGCTGTGGTGAATGTAACTTTCTACAAAATACTCGCGAGCTGATGATAACGTGTACATTAGAATAAGATGTGTGTAAAGTTGTTGTTCCTGACATACTTCTAACATGATATGTCATCATTCATTTCATTTTAACATGCTATTTTATCAACCATTTAATTCCTACATGATATTTTATCAATCATTTAATTCCTACATGATATTTTATCAACCATTTAATTCCTACATGATATTTTATCAACCATTTAATTCCTACATGATATTTTATCAATCATTTAATTCCTACATGCTATTTCATCAATTATTTAATTCCTACATGCTATTTCATCAATCATTTAATTCCTACATGCTATGTCATCAATTATTTAATTCCTACATGATATTTTATCAATCATTTAATTCCTACATGATATTTCATCAATTATTTAATTCCTACATGCTATTTCATCAATTATTTAATTCCTACATGCTATTTCATCAATCATTTAATTCCTACATGCTATTTCATCAACCATTTAATTCCTACATGCTATTTTATCAATCATTTAATTCCTACATGCTATTTTATCAATCATTTAATTCCTACATGCTATTTTATCAATCATTTAATTCCTACATGCTATTTCATCAATCATTTAATTCCTACATGCTATGTCATCAATTATTTGATCCTAATATATTGAATCAATGTAACATTGAACGTGATAGCCGCCCTTCAAGCCAAATTCAAAGACTGCCCATCCGTGTGTGTGTGTGTGTGTGTGTGTGTGTGAGAGAGAGAGAGAGAGAGAGAGAGAGAGAGACCGTGCTCTTACATTCACTCTGTCTTTGTTCTTTATTCTCGCGTGAATAAGAACCCTGGAGTTGGTGGGTGGGGTGGGGGGGGGGGATGACAAAAGGAAGCAAAACACCTGGAGTGAGCAGGAAATGTGCTGAAAGGACAACTCGACTTTACTCGAAGCCCCGCCCATACTCGACGTTCTGTTGTTGGGACACGCAGGATTTAGTGGCAACTTTTAGTGGCATGGTTTGTTGACAGAGTTTTTTGACAGGTTTGTTGACTGGGTTTGTTGACAGGGTTTGTTGACTGGGTTTGTTGACAGGGTTTGTTGACAGGGTTTAGTGATGGAATTTATTGACAGAGGGCTTCAAACAGATGATAAAATAGAAAAGTGACCGACGGTGGCACAAAATGGTTGATAGAAGAGAGACAAGTCCGACCCCTTAATATAACTGTTGATAACATAGAGAGATATCCAACCCCCTTAATACAACGTTTGATAACATAGAGAGATATCCAACCCCCTTAATACAACGTTTGATAACATAGAGAGATATCCAACCCCCTTAATACAACGTTTGATAACATAGAGAGATATCCAACCCCCTTAATACAACGTTTGATAACATAGAGAGATATCCAACCCCCTTAATACAACGTTTGATAACATAGAGAGATATCCAACCCCCTTAATACAACGTTTGATAACATAGAGAGATATCCAACCCCCTTAATACAACGTTTGATAACATAGAGAGATATCCAACCCCCTTAATACAACGTTTGATAACATAGAGAGATATCCAACCCCCTTAATACAACGTTTGATAACAGAGAGAGACATCCAACCCCCTTAATACAACGTTTGATAACATAGAGAGATATCCAACCCCCATAATACAACGTTTGATAACATAGAGAGATATCCAACCCCCTTAATACAACGTTTGATAACATAGAGAGATATCCAACCCCCTTAATACAACGTTTGATAACATAGAGAGATATCCAACCCCCTTAATACAACGTTTGATAACATAGAGAGATATCCAACCCCCTTAATACAACGTTTGATAACATAGAGAGATATCCAACCCCCTTAATACAACGTTTGATAACATAGAGAGATATCCAACCCCCTTAATACAACGTTTGATAACATAGAGAGATATCCAACCCCCTTAATACAACGGTTGATAACATAGAGAGATATCCAACCCCCTTAATACAACGTTTGATAACATAGAGAGATATCCAACCCCCTTAATACAAAGTTTGATAACATAGAGAGATATCCAACCCCCTTAATACAACGTTTGATAACATAGAGAGATATCCAACCCCCTTAATACAACGTTTGATAACAGAGAGAGATATCCAACCCCCTTAATACAACGTTTGATAACATAGAGAGATATCCAACCCCCTTAATACAACGTTTGATAACATAGAGAGATATCCAACCCCCTTAATACAACGTTTGATAACATAGAAACATAGAGAGATATCCAACCCCCTTAATACAACGTTTGATAACATAGAGAGATATCCAACCCCCTTAATACAACGTTTGATAACATAGAGAGATATCCAACCCCCTTAATACAACGTTTGATAACATAGAGAGATATCCAACCCCTTAATACAACGTTTGATAACATAGAGAGATATCCAACCCCCTTAATACAACGTTTGATAACATAGAGAGATATCCAACCCCCTTAATACAACGTTTGATAACATGGAGAGATATCCAACCCCCTTAATACAACGTTTGATAACATAGAGAGATATCCAACCCCCTTAATACAACGTTTGATAACAGAGAGAGATATCCAACCCCCTTAATACAACGTTTGATAACAGAGAGAGATATCCAACCCCCTTAATACAACGTTTGATAACAGAGAGAGATATCCAACCCCCTTAATACAACGTTTGATAACAGAGAGAGATATCCAACCCCTTAATACAACGTTTGATAACATAGAGAGATATCCAGCCCCTTAATACAACGTTTGATAACAGAGAGAAATATCCAACCCCCTTAATACAACGTTTGATAACATAGAGAGATATCCAACCCCTTAATACAACGTTTGATAACATAGAGAGATATCCAACCCCCTTAATACAACGTTTGATAACATAGAGAGATATCCAACCCCCTTAATACAACGTTTGATAACAGAGAGAAATATCCAACCCCCTTAATACAACGTTTGATAACATAGAGAGATATCCAACCCCCTTAATACAACGTTTGATAACATAGAGAGATATCCAACCCCCTTAATACAACGTTTGATAAAGAAGCAAAACAATGAATGTGTCAACAAGACAGTGTGTCACCACCATAACCTCACAAAGAGGCTCTTTCCACAAATCCAGCACAGCTGAGAAGGACCTGCGCCTTCATGCGAGAGACATTAAGCTATAAAGAGCTCATAGCTCACGGCTAACAAGGGGATTAAGTTAAGTCAAGTCAACAAATCCAGCAAATGAAAGATCTTTTTAGACTAGAGGTTCCTCTAACTGTTCCGTGGAGTGGGCTAGATCAAATTACATAATGGAAGATGGAGATATGGCAATGGTTGGAAAGCTTAGTCGGTACCCATTTCTCAACACAACAGTAACATAAGAATAACAGTTGGCAGTAGTTGATGAAGGAAAGAATTGGAGGCGATGGACTTTTGTTAGCTGTTACTGGACAAGGTTTGGGCATGGTCACATGACTAGACCCGTCAACATGTCCAGGTTTGGGCATGGTCACATGACTAGACCCGTCAACATGTCCAGGTTTGGGCATGGTCACATGACTAGACCCGTCAACATGTCCAGGTTTGGGCATGGTCTCATGACTAGACCCGTCAACATGTCCAGGAATTAGGTTAACAAACTCGGGACAGGTCAAGTTGACCAGAGAGCTGTTACTCTTAAGTTAGTAAAGTCAACTAGGTGTCAAGATGGTCACCTTGTTTTGACAATTTGGACACAAATCTCATATAAAGATTAACATCGCGAAATTTCGAGTTAACTGCGCAAAGCCATCGCCAATAAATGATGCAAATGAGCCTTAGTTATTGAACCTCATGCACAATAAGATTTTACAGTTATGAACTTAGATGTGAATCAGAATCAGAAATGTCAACTAGACGAGTTTAGTTCTGCTTCGGTCGACACTGTTAAAGGCAAGTTTGATAACAGTGTGCTCCTCTACAGCTAGTTAAGTTAGGAGGAGAGCAGTTAGAGGCAAGATCACAGAAGTTAGTAAGCCAGGAGGAGAGCAGCTAGAGGCAAGATCAGAGACGTTAGTAAGCCAGGAGGAGAGCAGTTAGAGGCAAGATCACAGAAATTAGTAAGCCAGGAGGAGAGCAGTTAGAGGCAAGATCAGAGAAGTTAGTAAGCCAGGAGGAGAGCAGTTAGAGGCAAGATCAGAGAAGTTAGTAAGCCAGGAGGAGAGCAGTTAGAGGCAAGATCACAGAAATTAGTAAGCCAGGAGGAGAGCAGTTAGAGGCAAGATCAGAGAAGTTAGTAAGCCAGGAGGAGAGCAGTTTAGAGGCAAGATCAGAGAAGTTTGTTAAATTAGGAGGAGAGGTGCAGTTAGAGGCAAGATCAGAGAAGTTTGTTAAATTAGGAGGAGAGGTGCAGTTAGAGGCAAGATTAGAGAAGTTAGTTAAATTAGGGAGCGAGGAGCAGTTAGAGGCAAGATCAGAGAAATTAGTTAACTTAGGAGGAGAGGTGTAGTTAGAGGCAAGATCAGAGAAATTAGTTAACTTAGGAGGAGAGGTGCAGTTAGAGGCAAGATTAGAGAAATTAGTTAACTTAGGAGGAGAGGTGCAGTTAGAGGCAAGATCAGAGAAATTAGTTAACTTAGGAGGAGAGGTGTAGTTAGAGGCAAGAACAGAGAAATTAGTTAACTTAGGAGGAGAGGTGCAGTTAGAGGCAAGATTAGAGAAGTTAGTTAACTTAGGAGGAGAGGTGCAGTTAGAGGCAAGATTAGAGAAGTTAGTTAACTTAGGAGGAGAGGTGCAGTTAGAGGCAAGATTAGAGAAGTTAGTTAACTTAGGAGGAGAGGTGCAGTTAGAGGCAAGATTAGAGAAGTTAGTTAACTTAGGAGGAGAGGTGCAGTTAGAGGCAAGATCAGAGAAATTAGTTAACTTAGGAGGAGAGGTGCAGTTAGAGGCAAGATTAGAGAAGTTAGTTAAATTAGGGAGCGAGGAGCAGTTATAAGCAAGATCAGAGAAATTAGTTAACTTAGGAGGAGAGAAGCAGTTATGGGCAAGATCAGAGAAGTTAGTTAAATTAGGGGGAGAGGTGCAGTTAGAGGCAACATCAGAGAAGTTAGTTAACTTAGGAGGAGAGGAGCAGTTAGAGGCAAGATCAGAGAAGTTAGTTAACTTAGGAGGAGAGAAGCAGTTAGAGGCAAGATCAGAGAAGTTTGTTAAATTAGGAGGAGAGGTGCAGTTAGAGCCAAGATTAGAGAAGTTAGTTAAATTAGGGAGCGAGGAGCAGTTATAAGCAAGATCAGATAAATTAGTTAACTTAGGAGGAGAGGTGCAGTTAGAGGCAAGATCAGAGAAGTTAGTTAACTTAGGAGGAGAGGTGTAGTTAGAGGCAAGATTAGAGAAGTTAGTTAAATTAGGAGGAGAGGGGCAGTTAGCAACAATATCAGAGAAGCTAGTTAACTTAGGAGGAGAGGGGCAGTTAGCAACAATATCAGAGAAGCTAGTTAACTTAGGAGGAGAGGTGCAGTTAGAGGCAAGATCAGATAAATTAGTTAACTTAGGAGGAGAGGTGTAGTTAGAGGCAAGATCAGAGAAATTAGTTAACTTAGGAGGAGAGGTGGAGTTAGAGGCAAGATTAGAGAAGTTAGTTAACTTAGGAGGAGAGGTGCAGTTAGAGGCAAGATTAGAGAAGTTAGTTAACTTAGGAGGAGAGGTGCAGTTAGAGGCAAGATTAGAGAATTTAGTTAACTTAGGAGGAGAGGTGCAGTTAGAGGCAAGATTAGAGAAGTTAGTTAACTTAGGAGGAGAGGTGCAGTTAGAGGCAAGATCAGAGAAATTAGTTAACTTAGGAGGAGAGGTGCAGTTAGAGGCAAGATTAGAGAAGTTAGTTAAATTAGGGAGCGAGGAGCAGTTATAAGCAAGATCAGAGAAATTAGTTAACTTAGGAGGAGAGAAGCAGTTATAGGCAAGATCAGAGAAGTTAGTTAAATTAGGGAGCGAGGAGCAGTTAGAGGCAAGATCAGAGAAATTAGTTAAATTAGGGAGCGAGGAGCAGTTAGAGGCAAGATCAGAGAAATTAGTTAAATTAGGGAGCGAGGAGCAGTTAGAGGCAAGATCAGAGAAGTTAGTTAAATTAGGGAGCGAGGAGCAGTTAGAGGCAAGATCAGAGAAGTTAGTTAAATTAGGGAGCGAGGAGCAGTTAGTGGCAAGATCAGAGAAGTTAGTTAAGAGAAGTTAGTTAAGAGAAGTTAGTAGACAAAATATCAGTTACTTGGGATCAGTTAGTTGAGAAGTAGATAGATGAAGAACAGTAGAATGAGAGAAATAGAGAACAAGTCCCATATAGATAAGTCAGTTAGTAACAACATCTTTGAGTTGTGTCGTGTGTTCTCAAGTGAAATTGAGAAGTTGATGCTCCAGAGACAATAGTAAGTCGATGAAATATAAAAGAGGAGTAACGCCAGACAGTTGTGAATGTCAGAGATAGAACTGTAATTGTCACGTGCAAAAAGTACTAGAGTTAGCTCCATCAAGACGGCGGTTGCCTAGAGAGTTCATCTCAAATAAAGAACATCAAGAATAATGGAAGTACGAGCACTAATCATCACATACAAGAGAATGATTCCAGAAACTTGAATGTACCTGACTGATTTGCTAAGTGTGTGATTGTTGAATAGGTCCAGACTTTGTTCAAACATTGTGCTATTTTATATGTGTGATCTGTGTCTGATTCAAACAGTTACACTTGAGTATTATGTAGAACTATAAATAAGAAGCGAAAAGTATAAAACCTTGGAACATAAGGAGAATTTGAAAGAAAGAAACAAGAGAAAGAAACATGTACAACGATAACAAAGAAGGAAAGAAACGAGCAAAATAATCAAGAAAGGAACTACATAACAAGTCTGGAGAAAGAAAATTGTGAAATGGAACACAGCCAGGAGGAAATGAAAATGTTAACTCCGTGCGCTCCCCTCCCCCTTTCACAAAGAGAACAAAGAGGGGAAAGGCGTAGAAATGTCTGGAGGAATGTTCACCTGGAGCCTGCTTCTCACCTGGCACGTGCCTCAAGGTGCGCGAGAAGAACGTCGTTTATCACCTGCTTCATCGTTTCCGTGGCCGCCACAAGTAGGTCTATACACCGGACCGTGGTACACCGGCCACCTCGGGAAGGTCTATACACCGGACCACGGTATACCGGCCACCTCGGGAAGGTCTATACACCGGACCGTGGTACACCGGCCACCTCGGGAAGGTCTATACACCGGACTGTGGTACACCGGCCACCACGGGAAGGTCTATACACCGGACCGTGGTACACCGGCCACCTCGGGAAGGTCTATATACCGGACCGTGGTACACCGGCCACCTCGGGAAGGTCTATACATCGGACCGCGGTACACCGGCCACCTCAGGTAGGTCTATTCACCGGACCGCGGTACACCGGCCACCTCAGGATGGTCTATACACCGTACTTCGGTACACCGGCCACCTCAGGTAGGTCTATACACCGGACCGCGGCACACCAGCCACCTCAGGTAGGTCTAAACACCGGACCAGACAAACAACTTTTCCCCCCGCACGTGAAGTCGACTCCTGTTGTAGCTGAGACCAGACTGCCCACTCCTGTACAGCCATCCCAGGAATGTTGCTCTCGTTAGGCGAGGGGGGTAGAATACGAGGCGAGAGTGAGTCTCAGGAAGTCGAGAGAGCTATAGGAGACAGAGAGAGAGAAAGAGAGAGAGGGCATCAACTGTTTACAAACATGGATGAAAGGAGAAGAGAGTGAGAGAAGTTGTGTTGTATACATGTCTCTTTCTGCATGGACGATTTACATTACAGGTTCAGAGTGAAATAATGAATCTTGTACGTGAATTATTACTGGTTGAGCACGAAATAATGAATCTTGTACGTGAATCATTACTGGTTGAGCACGAAATAATGAATCTTGTACGTGAATCATTACTGGTTGAGCACGAAATAATGAATCTTGTACGTGAATCATTACTGGTTGAGCACGAAATAATGAATCTTGTACGTGAATCATCACTGGTTGAGAATTAAATAATGGATATTGTATGTGAATCGTAACTGGTTGAGCAGAGTGGATAGACGGAATATTAAACACACCAGGAAACATAGCAGCAGCAGCGGAGACGAACAGAACAAAAGACTGCAAACCTCCCCTTGACGCTGAATGGCAAACGAGAAAGGAAAAAAGAAGAAGAATACATGAATCACAATATACCCATAACGGTACTGTATTACTAACTGACCCACCCTATCGGTACCGTATTCCTAACTAACCCACCATAACGGTACTGTATTACTAATTGACCCACCCTATCGGTACTGTATTCCTAACTAACCCACCATAACGGTACTGTATTACTAATTGACCCACCCTATCGGTACCGTATTCCTAACTAACCCACCATAACGGTACTGTATTACTAATTGACCCACCCTACTGGTACTGCATTACTAACTGACCCACCCTATCGGTACCGTATTCCTAACTAACCCACCATAACGGTACTGTGTTACTAACTGACCCACCCTATCGGTACTGTATTCCTAACTAACCCACCATAACGGTACTGTATTACTAACTGACCCACCCTATCGGTACTGTATTCCTAACTAACCCACCATAACGGTACTGTATTACTAATTGACCCACCCTACTGGTACTGTATTACTAACTGACCCACCCTATCGGTACCGTATTCCTAACTAACCCACCATAACGGTACTGTATTACTAACTGACCCACCCTATCGGTACTGTATTCCTAACTAACCCACCATAACGGTACTGTATTACTAATTGACCCACCCTACTGGTACTGTATTCCTAACTGACCCACCCTATCGGTACCGTATTCCTAACTAACCCACCATAACGGTACTGTATTACTAACTGACCCACCATATCGGTACTGTATTCCTAACTAACCCACCATAACGGTACTGTATTACTAACTGACCCACCCTATCGGTACCGTATTCCTAACTAACCCACCATAACGGTACTGTATTACTAACTAACCCACCATAACGGTACTGTATTACTAACTAACCCACCATAACGGTACTGTATTACTAACTGACCCACCCTATCGGTACCGTATTCCTAACTAACCCACCATAACGGTACTGTATTGCTAACTGACCCACCCTATCGGTACCGTATTCCTAACTAACCCACCATAACGGTACTGTATTACTAACTGACCCACCCTATCGGTACTGTATTCCTAACTAACCCACCATAACGGTACTGTATTACTAATTGACCCACCCTACTGGTACTGCATTACTAACTGACCCACCCTATCGGTACCGTATTCCTAACTAACCCACCATAACGGTACTGTATTACTAACTAACCCACCATAACGGTACTGTATTCCTAACTAACCCACCATAACGGTACTGTATTACTAACTGACCCACCCTATCGGTACTGTATTCCTAACTAACCCACCATAACGGTACTGTATTACTAACTGACCCACCCTATCGGTACCGTATTCCTAACTAACCCACCATAACGGTACTGTATTACTAACTAACCCACCATAACGGTACTGTATTACTAACTAATCCACCATAACGGTACTGTATTACTAACTAACCCACCATAACGGTACTGTATTCCTAACTAACCCACCATAACGGTACTGTATTACTAACTGACCCACCCTATCGGTACCGTATTCCTAACTAACCCACCATAACGGTACTGTATTACTAACTGACCCACCCTATCGGTACTGTATTCCTAACTAACCCACCATAACGGTACTGTATTACTAATTGACCCACCCTACTGGTACTGCATTACTAACTGACCCACCCTATCGGTACTGTATTCCTAACTAACCCACCATAACGGTACTGTATTACTAACTGACCCACCCTATCAGTACTGTATTACTAACTGACCCACCCTATCGGTACCGTATTCCTAACTAACCCACCATAACGGTACTGTATTACTAACTAACCCACCATAACGGTACTGTATTACTAACTAACCCACCATAACGGTACTGTATTACTAACTAACCCACCATAACGGTACTGTATTCCTAACTAACCCACCATAATGGTACTGTATTACTACCTGACCCACCCTATCGGTACCGTATTCCTAACTAACCCACCATAACGGTACTGTATTACTAACTGACCCACCCTATCGGTACTGTATTCCTAACTAACCCACCATAACGGTACTGTATTACTAATTGACCCACCCTACTGGTACTGCATTACTAACTGACCCACCCTATCGGTACTGTATTCCTAACTAACCCACCATAACGGTACTGTATTACTAACTGACCCACCCTATCAGTACTGTATTACTAACTGACCCACCCTATCGGTACCGTATTCCTAACTAACCCACCATAACGGTACTGTATTACTAACTAACCCACCATAACGGTACTGTATTACTAACTAACCCACCATAACGGTACTGTATTACTAACTAACCCACCATAACGGTACTGAATTACTAACTAACCCACCATAACGGTACTGTATTCCTAACTAACCCACCATAACGGTACTGTATTACTAACTGACCCACCCTATCGGTACTGTATTCCTAACTAACCCACCATAACGGTACTGTATTACTAATTGACCCACCCTACTGGTACTGTATTACTAACTGACCCACCCTATCGGTACTGTATTACTAACTGACCCACCCTATCGGTACTGTATTACTAACTGACCCACCCTACTGGTACTGTATTACTAACTGACCCACCCTATCGGTACTGTATTACTAACTGACCCACCCTACTGGTACTGTATTACTAACTGACCCACCCTACTGGTACTGTATTACTAACTGACCCACCCTACTGGTACTGCATTACTAACTGACCCACCCTACTGGTACTGCATTACTAACTGACCCACCCTACTGGTACTGCATTACTAACTGACCCACCCTACTGGTACTGCATTACTAACTGACCCACCCTATCGGTACTGTATTACTAACTAACCCACCCTATCGGTACTGTATTACTAACTGACCCACCCTATCGGTACCGTATTACTAACTAACCCACCCTATCGGTACTGTATTACTAACTGACCCACCCTATCGGTACCGTATTACTAACTAACCCACCCTACTGGTACTGTATTACTAACTAACCCACCCTATCGGTACCGTATTACTAACTAAACCACCCTACTGGTACTGTATTACTAACTGACCCACCCTACTGGTACTGTATTACTAACTGACCCACCCTACTGGTACTGTATTCCTAACTAACCCATCCAGTTATTGAGTTATTTGCGGGTCATCATCATTGCACTCCGAACATGTCCATAGGTGCTCAGATCCCCTCCTCAGCAATTCCCTCAGTGTCCCAGCGACTGATGACTCCAGTTCTATGTTGGTTGATAAGTCTTCTTACACGGCCACCAAGTTTCTCATTTCTGGCTGTGCCCATCTTAACTCCCATTTCCATCATCCGAAGAAGTGACGTGGATCTGTGTTTGTCGAAGTCCTGTGCTCTTCCCACATCTCGGAGGGCATTGATGATGTCCGCCCGATCCATCGGTTGCCCGTCCTCAACGACAGCGCAGCTAGCCAACCTGTCTGCTCTCTCATTTCCCCGTACTCCCGCATGTCCAGGAACATAGACAAAGGTGACCTTACGTATTTGGATTTCTACAACGACTCTACCCATTGCATGCGTACAGAGCCCGCCTCCACTTTTTTTATCATGCTCATCGAATCACTCAGTATACATGCGTGGGTGTAGTCTTGTGACTCTAACCATTTGAATGCCTTGGTCACTGCCATCACCTCCATTGTCATGCTACTCGTGGTCATGGCGTATGCACCACTGTCTTCCTTGGCTATTCTGCCTGCCGAACGTGCTGTAAATGCCCATGCACTTTTTTCGTGTCGTCTTACAGATCCGTCTGTATAGATGACTGCATCTTTCTCATCGGTGTTATCGCAGATGAGACCGTTGACCTCAGCATTAACCACGACTGGGTTCTGTTCCCTACTTTTCTTGTCGAGTGTGACAATACATGAGAAAGTCCCCTTGAATGACGTAGGCACCGGTATCCACTCCTCACCAACGCTGATATTGGTAAGCCCACAGACCTGTTTGATGACATCTTCTGCTCGGCCCACCCATGATTTGCCTCTTTTTAGCCTGGTACCTTTCTCTGTGTTGAGCACGTGGTGCATTGGATGCTCTGTATCTGTACTAATCTTCAGGTATGCTCGTGCTCTCCAGATCTTGATTCTGTCATCCATGGTTGGAAAATCAAGAAGATACCTCATTGCTACACAGGGAGTGTCCCTCGTACATCCCAGGATAATGCGCATGGCTTCATTTTGTATTTTCTCCAGCCTATCAATTTGAGTCGTACTGACAGTAAGAATGGCCAGGGCATACTCGATTGGTGCGAGGACTAGTCCCTGGAACAGAAGAGTAAGTAGCCTCTGCTCGATGTTGGCAGCTGCCATGACCTTCAAGGCGGCTAATCCTTTGTGGGATTTTGTTATCACATGGTCAACGTGGTCCCGAAAACACAGGCTGCGATCAAACTTAACTCCGAGGTATGTCATCAACTTGTCCCTGGTCACCTCATCAGCTCCCATTCGTACTACCGGTGTGGTCGTATTAACGATATGATTGTTAAGGGAGAACCATGAAACTGATGCTTTATTAGGATTAACCAAGGCACCTGAAACCCCACACCAGGAAGAAATGCGATCAAGTTCGTCTTGCATTGTGGAGGCGATTCCCCGTCTGTCTCTTCCCTGTCGATATACCAGAATATCATCAGCAAAAGTCATAGTTCTTCCCCTCCCATCCAGCTGTTAGGCCGTGATCGTTATTGTGTACACATTAAATAGAACTGGTGACAATGGTGAGCCTTGTGGCAGCCCAGGACAAATGGATGTTGGCTCGGAAGACCAACTTCCACATCTGAGTACCACTTTCCTCTGAAACAGTGCCGCGGCGATCCATCTTATGAGGAAGGGGTTCACCGCCAGTTTGAGAAGCATATGCATGAGATATTCAAATGGTACCCTGTTGTATGCATCCTCCAGATCTATAGCAGCAGCACATGTCTCCTCTCGTCTGTGGAAGCCTTCGAAGACGTCATAGGCAAATACTGCCGCATTGAGCCATGTCTCTTTGTTATATCTATAACCTCCGAGTGTGGATGGGAATACGCGTTTCTGTTCAAGGCGACACGTGAGGACACGGGCAACTATTTTCTCCAGCAGCTTGCCCGCAGTGTTCTGCATTGTGATGATTCTGTAGGCACTGATCTGAGAATGGTCCTTGTTTGGCTTCGGTAGCGGTAGTAAGTAGCTGTGTAGCCACTCCTCCTTAATCTGGCCACTCCGAATACTGGCATTAAACTCATTGGCCAGTGTTGTCAAGTCGTCATCAGCTAAATCGCCTATGTCATCATACCGAACACCATCTGGACCAGGAGCAGTGTTGTGTGACCTTTTAAGTGTCGCGCGAATGGTATCGGTTGTGATTGTGAGATCTTCTTCCAGCCCTACATCCTCACACAAATTTGACAAAGATCCCCGTATCCTCATTCTTACAGCCTCATTTCTTTGGTCCGTCTGCTCAATGTAGCGGGCAAGCAGGGCCTTCCCTTTGCTCTCATCAGATTTGTGCCATATCTGGTCTGTGCTCTGAAAGTCTGGTATACCTCTGTGTCGTGGTGTGCCATTCATGCACTGATGAAGGCGCCAGAATGTGGCTAGCGATTTTTCTGAGCACACTTTTTTACAGAAGTCATCCCATTTGGCATCCTTAGCCTGCTTAGCGCATAGTTTAAAGTGCATCATTTTTTGGTCGACCTCTACTTTCAGACGCTTCAAGAGCTCAGGTTGTGTTCTACCATACCTTCTGGCTTTCTGCCATGTCTTGACCGTTTGTCTCTTGCTCCGCCAAGCTTCCTCGACATCTACGTTCCACCAGGGTGGCTGCGTCCATCTCTCCTGCCTGTATTTCCTACCTAACCCATCCTGTTTTCCTACCTGACCCATCCTGTTTTCCTACCTGACCCATCCTGTTTTCCTACCTGACCCATCCTGTATTATTACCTGACCCATCCTGTTTTCCTACCTGACCCATCATGTTTACCTACCTGACCCATCCTGTTTTCCTACCTGACCCATCATGTTTTCCTACCTGACCCATCCTGTTTTCCTACCTGACCCATCATGTTTTCCTACCTGACCCATCCTGTTTTCCTACCTGACCCATCCTGTTTTCCTACCTAACCCATCTAGTATTCCTACCTGACCCATCCTGTATTCCTACCTAACCCATCCTGTATTCCTACCTGACCTATCTTGTATTCCTACCTGACCCATCTGTATTCCACCAGGACTGTCTACATCACTCTCCACCCAGCCAGCTCTATAAGATGATAGCCCCTTTACAATGAAACAATAGTCAACGATGTCGCCACGTAGTGTACATATGTTTCTGTCTACTCTTCGCCTTTTGTTAACCGACGGACCGTGCCTGCCTAGCCATCCAGTACCCACCAGTAGCTAGAATCTCTCTTCTACCTGTCTGACACCAAACATTTCCAGGACATTTGGCCCATAGTATATACATCTGATGTAGTGAGTGCACACAGCTGCTATGTCTTCAGTACTCTAGTGCCAACACAGAAAGTGCATGTGTAAACACCGAACATGAATACAGTACTTTTGTAACAGGAAACGGTTGACATTATGGACGTTTCCTGACTCCTGCTATCTGACTCATTCAATCAATGTCATACCTGAAGCACACCACACCTGGGCGCCAGCCCGCCTCCAGGTGTTTCCTTTGATCTCTCTCTCTCTAAGGTGGTGTAAGGTTCATATTGCGTAGTACGTCACTTCATGTACTATAGAAAGTGTAGTAAGTCACTTCCTGTATCTATAGATTGTGTAGCACATGTCACTTCATTCAAAATCATCCTGTATCACCCACCCCACCCCACCCCCAAAAACCTGGAACAGCTGAAAGTTCCTGCGGGTTTGTGCCGTCCTCCACCTGTAAACCCCTGATGGTAGTACCTCCGTCACGTGATCTCACTAGGAAGGACCGCTGGATGAACGCTCGCCGCAGCTCGGACGGAAGCGGAACTCGTTCATTTGTTTGCCACCGGAAGTGATAACATGACATGGCTCGACTTACTGAGCCTAGCATTTGTTTGTCGACAATAATGGCGGATAATTTGAGATTACCTGAGATCAGTTCTTTTTTCTACACACCTGAAGATGCCTATCTACGTGAAGGTGTCTATCTACGTGAAGGTGTCTATCTACATGAAGGTGTCTATCTACGTGAGGGTGTCTATCTACGTGAGGGTGTCTATCTACGTGAGGGTGTCTATCTACATGAAGGTGTCTATCTACGTGAGGGTGTCTATCTACGTGAGGTGTCTATCTACGTGAGGTGCCTATATACGTGAGAGTGTCTATCTACGTGAATGTGTCTATCTACGTGACGGTGTCTATCTACGTGAAGGTGTCTATCTACGTGAGGGTGTCTATCTACGTGAAGGTGTCTATCTACGTGAGGGTGTCTATCTACGTGAAGGTGTCTATCTACGTGAGGGTGTCTATCTACGTGAAGGTGTCTATCTACGTGAGGGTGTCTATCTACGTGAAGGTGTCTATCTACGTGAAAGTGTCTATCTGTGTGAGGGTATCTATCTACGTGAAGGAGTCTATCTATGTAAGGGTGTCTATCTATGTGAAGGTGTCTATCTATGTCAAGGTGTCTATCTATGTGAGGGTGTCTATCTACGTGAAGGAGTCTATCTATGTGAGGATGTCAATCTACACAAGGGTGTCTATCTACGTGAGGGTGTCTATCTACGTGAGGGTGTCTGTCTATGTGAGGGTGTCTATCTATGTGAGGGTGTCTATCTATGTGAGGGTGTATATCTACGTGAGGGTGTCTGTCTATGTGAGGGTGTTTATCTACGTGAGGGTGTCTATCTAAGTGAAGGTGTCTATCTACATAAGGGTGTCTATCAAAGTGAAGGTGTCTATCTACGTGAGGGTGTCTATCTCAGTGAAGGTGTCTATCTACGTGAAGGTGTTTATCTACGTGAGGGTGTCTATATACGTGAGGGTGTCTGTCTATCTGAAGGTGTCTATAAACGTGAAGGTGTCTATCTACGTAAGGGTGTCTATCAAAGTGAAGGTGTCTATCTACGTGAGGGTGTCTATCTCAGTGAAGGTGTCTATCTACGTGAGGGTGTCTATCTCAGTGAAGGTGTCTATCTACGTGAAGGTGTTTATCTACGTGAGGGTGTCTATATACGTGAGGGTGTCTGTCTATCTGAAGGTGTCTATAAACGTGAAGGTGTCTATCTACGTAAGGGTGTCTCTCTATCTGAAGGTGTCTATCTACGTGAAGGTGTCTATCTACGTAAGGGTGTCTATCTACTTCAAGGTGTCTATCTACGTGAGGGTGTCTATCTACGTGAGGGTGTCTATCTACTTCAAGGTGTCTATCTACGTGAGGGTGTCTATCTACGTGAGGGTGTCTATCTACGTGAGGGTGTCTATCTACGTGAAGGTGTCTATCTACTTGAAGGTGTCTATCTACTTCAAGGTGTCTATCTACTTGAAGGTGTCTATCTACTTCAAGGTGTCTATCTACTTGAAGGTGTCTATCTACTTCAAGGTGTCTATCTACGTGAAGGTGTCTATCTACGTGTGGGATGTCTATCTACGTGAGGGTGTCTATCTACGTGTGGGATGTCTATCTACGTGAGGGTGTCTATCTACGTGTGGGATGTCTATCTACGTGAGGGTGTCTATCTACGTGTGGGATGTCTATCTACGTGAAGGTGTCTATCTACGTGTGGATGTCTATCTACGTGAAGGTGTCTATCTACGTATGGGATGTCTATCTACGTGAAGGTGTCTATCTACGTGTGGGATGTCTATCTAATTGAGGGTGTCTATCTACGTGAGGGTGTCTATCTACGTGAGGATGTATATCTACGTGAGGATGTCTATCTACGTGAGGGTGTCTATCTACGTGTGGGATGTCTATCTACGTGAAGGTGTCTATCTACGTGTTGGATGTCTATCTACGTGAGGGTGTCTATCTACGTGAGGGTGTCTATCTACGTGAGGATGTCTATCTACGTATGTCTATCTACGTGAGGATGTCTATCTACGTGAAGGTGTCTATCTACTTGAGGATGTCTATCCACGTGAGGATGTCTATCTACGTGAGGGTGTCTATCTACGTGAGGATGTCTATCTACGTGAAGGTGTCTATCTACTTGAGGATGTCTATCTACTTCAAGGTGTCTATCTACGTGAGGATGTCTATCTACTTCAAGGTGTCTATCTACGTGAGGATGTTTATCTACTTCAAGGTGTCTATCTACGTGAGGGTGTATATCTACGTGAGGATGTCTATCTACGTGAAGGTGTCTATCTACGTGTGGGATGTCTATCTACGTGAGGATGTCTATCTACGTGAGGATGTCTATCTACGTGAGGATGACTATCTACGAGAGGATGTCTATCTACTTGAAGGTGTCGATCTAATTGAAGGTGTCTATCACTGTGAATGCCTCTATATCTGTGAATGCCTCTATATCTGTGAATGCCTCTATATCTGTGATTGCCTCTATATCTGTGAATGCCTCTATATCTGTGAATGTGTCTATCACTGTTAATGCCTCTATATCTGTGAATGCCTCTATATCTGTGAATGCCTCTATATCTGTGAATGTGTCTATCACTGTGAATGCCTCTATATCTGTGAATGCCTCTATATCTGTGAATGCCTCTATATCTGTGAATGTGTCTATCACTGTGAATGCCTCTATATCTGTGAATGCCTTTATATCTGTGAATGCCTCTATATCTGTGAATGTGTCTATCACTGTGAATGCCTCTATATCTGTGAATGTGTCTATCACTTTGAATGCCTCTATATCTGTGAATGCCTCTATATCTGTGAATGCCTCTATATCTGTGAATGTGTCTATCACTGTGAATGCCTCTATATCTGTGAATGCCTCTATATCTGTGAATGCCTCTATATCTGTGAATGTGTCTATCACTGTGAATGCCTCTATATCTGTGAATGCCTTTATATCTGTGAATGTGTCTATCACTGTGAATGCCTCCATATCTGTGAATGTGTCTATCACTGTGAATGCCTCTATATATGTGAATGCCTCCATATCTGTGAATGCCTTTATGTATGTGAATGTGTCTATCACTGTGAATGCCTCCATATCTGTGAATGTGTCTATCACTGTGAATGCCTCTATATATGTGAATGCCTCCATATCTGTGAATGCCTCCATATCTGTGAATGTCTTTCCCTATTAAACTCCTATCCCTCTGAAGGTTCACCTATTTCTATTTTTCTGATTGAGTGTTTCTTTGATGATGATTGGAGAGAGAAAGAGAATGAGAAAGAGAGAGAGAGAGAGAGAGAGAGAGAGAAAGAGAAAGAAAGAAAAGATAGAGATGACTGTGAGTTGTATGTATGTGACAAAGGGGCCAGGTTCCTGGTAAGACTGCACATGACCGAACTGGTCGCTACGAAAGACAGTTAACGTAGGTATGTCATCATTACCTGCAGGTATGTCATCATTACCTGCAGGTATGTCATCATTACCTGCAGGTTTGTTTACTCTGGCGGGCGCTTGTGGCCCCGTGCGGCGCCCTTTAATTGCTTGATGATTATCTCAAAGTGTGCTTATCGTGCTAGATACACGCCATTGTATATTTGTATCTGCCGTTCTTTGTGTTAGAGACAAGTCAAGAGTATCTTTGTATCCGTCGGTCTTTGTGTTAGGAACACGTCAAGAGTATCTTTGTATCCGTCGGTCTTTGTGTTAGGAACACGTCAAGAGTATCTTTGTATCCGTCGGTCTTTGTGTTAGAAACACGTCAAGAGTATCTTTGTATCCGTCGGTCTTTGTGTTAGAGACACGTCAAGAGTATCTTTGTATCCGTCGGTCTTTGTGTTAGAGACACGTCAAGAGTATCTTTGTATCCGTCGGTCTTTGTGTTAGAGACACGTCATGAGTATCTTTGTATCCGTCGGCCTTTGTGTTAGAGACACGTCAAGAGTATCTTTGTATCCGTCGGTCTTTGTGTTAGAGACACGTCATGAGTATCTTTGTATCCGTCGGCCTTTGTGTTAGAGACACGTCCAAATACATATATGTCAAGATGTCTATGAGCTAGAGACACTACCAAGACATATCTGTCTACATGTCTGTGAGCTAGAAAGACTACCAAGTGCATATCTGTCTACATGTCTGTGAGCTAGAAAGACTACCAAGTGCATATCTGTCTACATATCTGTGAGCTAGAAACACTACCAAGTGCATATCTGTCTACATGTCTGTGAGCTAGAAACACTACCAAGTGCATATCTGTCTACATGTCTGTGAGCTAGAAACACTACCAAGTGCATATCTGTCTACATGTCTGTGAGCTAGAAACACTACCAAGTGCATATCTGTCTACATGTATGTGAGCTAGAAACACTACCAAGTGCATATCTGTCTACATATCTATGAGCTAGAAACACTACCAAGTGCATATCTGTCTACATGTCTGTGAGCTAGAAACACTACCAAGTGCATATCTGTCTACATATCTGTGAGCTAGAAACACTACCAAGTGCATATCTGTCTACATATCTGTGAGCTAGAAACACTACCAAGTGCATATCTGTCTACATATCTGTGAGCTAGAAACACTACCAAGTGCATATCTGTCTACATATCTGTGAGCTAGAGACACTACCAAATACATATCTGTCTACATGTCTGTGAGCTAGAGACACTACCAAATAAATATCTGTCTACATGTCTGTGAGCTAGAGACACTACCAATAACATATCTGTCTAAATGTCGTGAGCTAGATACACTACCAAATACATATCTGTCTAAATGTCGTGAGCTAGAGACTCTACCAAATACATATCTGTCTAAATGTCGTGAGCTAGAGACTCTACCAAATACATATTTGTCTAAATGTCGTGAGCTAGAGACTCTACCAAATACATATCTGTCTAAATGTCGTGAGCTAGAGACACTACCAGTAACATATCTGTCTAAATGTCGTGAGCTAGAGACACTACCAGTAACATATATGTCTAAATGTCGTGAGCTAGAGACACACTGTCTGTAACAAACGAAACTAGACTGCATGGACAACGAACATCTCAACAGCGCTGAGAGTACAACTAGTCAAGTCTGATGGAAAGTCAGTACAATTATCAACTCCCCCAGCTGTTCCCTACGAATCATTTGACCTCAGAAATGCATCCATTGACCTCGGGAATGTGACTATTGACCTCAGGAACGCGTATATGGACCTAAGGAATGTGACTATTTACCTCAGGAATGTGACAATTGACCTCAGAAATGCATCCATTGATCTCGGGAATGTGTCTATTGACTTCAGGAACGCGTCTATTGACCTCAGGAATGTGACTATTTACCTCAGGAATGCGTCTATTGACCTCAGGAATGTGACTATTGACCTCAGGAATGTGACTATTTACCTCAGGAATGTGACTATTGACCTCAGGAATGTGACTATTGACCTCAGGAATGTGACTATTGACCTCAGGAATGCGTCTATTGACCTCAGGAATGTGACTATTGACCTCAGGAATGCGTCTATTGACCTCAGGAATGTGACTATTGACCTCAGGAATGCGTCTATTGACCTCAGGAATGCGTCTATTGACCTCAGGAACGCGTCTATTGACCTCAGGAGCGCGTCTATTGACCCCAGGAAAGCGTCTAATGACCTCAAGAACACGTCCATTGACCACAGGAACGCGTCCATTGACCTTAGGAACACGTCCATTGACCTTAGGAATACGTCCATTGACCGCAGGAACGTGTCCATTCACCTCAGGAACGCGTCCATTGACTTCAGGATCGCGTCCATTGACCTTAGGATCACGTCCATTGACCTTAGGAACACGTCCATTGACTTCAGGAACACGTCCATTGACCTCAGGAACGCGTCCATTGACCTCAGGAACATGTCCATTGGCTTCAGGAACACGTCCATTGACCTCAGGAACATGTCCATTGGCTTCAGGAACACGTCCATTGACCTCAGGAACGCGTCCATTGACTTCAGGAACACGTCCATTGACCTCAGGAACGCGTCCATTGACCTCAGGAACATGTCCATTGACCTCAGGAACGCGTCCATTGACCTCAGGAACATGTCCATTGGCTTCAGGAACACGTCCATTGACCTCAGGAACGCGTCCAGTGACTTCAGGAACACGTCCATTGACCTCAGGAACACGTCCATTGACTTCAGGAACACGTCCATTGACCTCAGGAACGCGTCCATTGACCTCAGGATCGCGTCCATTGACCTCAGGAAAATGTCCATTGACCTCAGGAACATGTCCATTGACCTCAGGAACGCGTCCAATGTATTCATCTACCCCCTCTACCCCCCACCTCCAAACAAACAACATATAAACATTGTTTCATGTCCTGCAGGTCTCTGCTCAACTTCCACGACATGACAGCAACGATGATCTGGACCCAAAGTGGACACCTACACCATCTAACCGTTCCAGCACTGACATGTTTCCTTGCTGTAAATGTAGGATGTCCAGATACTGGGTCGGTTCAGTCCTCCATGTTTAGGGAAGAGATGAAGATGTGATATGGCATTGAGTGGACTCCAAGATGAGATAAGGCATTCAGAGGACTCCAAGATGATATATGGCATTGAGTGGATTCCAAGATGAGATATGGCATTGAGTGGACTTCAAGATTATATATGGCATTGAGTGCATTCCAAGATGAGATATGGCATTAAGTGGACACCAAGATGTGATATGGCATTGAGTGGATTCCAAGATGAGATATGGCATTGAGTGGACTTCAAGATTAAAAATGGCATTGAGTGCATTCCAAGATGAGATATGGCATTAAGTGGACACCAAGATGTGATATAGTTATATAGTAGTTGTTATAGTAGTGGTGGTGGTAGTTGTTATAGTAGTGGTGGTGGTAGTTGTTATAGTAGTGATGGTGGTAGTTGTTATAGTAGTGATGGTGGTAGTTGTTATAGTAGTGATGGTGGTAGTTGTTATAGTAGTGGTGTAGTTGTTATAGTAGTGATGGTAGTTGTTATAGTAGTGATGGTGGTAGTTGTTATAGTAGTGGTGGTAGTTGTTATAGTAGTGGTGGTAGTTGTTATAGTAGTGGTGGTAGTTGTTATAGTAGTGATGGTAGTTGTTATAGTAGTGGTGGTAGTTGTTATAGTAGTGGTGGTAGTTGTTATAGTAGTGATGGTGGTAGTTGTTATAGTAGTGGTGGTAGTTGTTATAGTAGTGATGGTAGTTGTTATAGTAGTGATGGTGGTAGTTGTTATAGTAGTGGTGGTAGTTGTTATAGTAGTGGTGGTAGTTGTTATAGTAGTGGTGGTAGTTGTTATAGTAGTGGTGGTAGTTGTTATAGTAGTGATGGTGGTAGTTGTTATAGTAGTGATGGTGGGAGTTGTTATAGTAGTGATGGTAGTGGTCGTTATAGTAGTGATGGTGGTAGTTGTTATAGTAGTGGTGGTGGTAGTTGTTATAGTAGTGGTGGTGGTAGTTGTTAGAGTAATGTGGGTGAAATAATAATGAAAGTAGTGATGGTGATAGATTATAGAGTGGTGGTGGTGGTAGTTGTTATAGTAGTGGTGGTGGTAGTTGTTATAGTAGTGATGGTGGTAGTTGTTATAGTAGTGGTGGTGGTAATTGTTATAGTAGTGGTGGTGGTAGTTGTTATAGTAGTGGTGGTGGTAATTGTTATAGTAGTGGTGGTGGTAATTGTTATAGTAGTGGTGGTGGTAATTGTTATAGTAGTGGTGGTGGTAGTTGTTATAGTAGTGGTGGTGGTAGTTGTTATAGTAGTAGTGGTGGTAATTGTTATAGTAGTGATGGTGGTAGTTGTTATAGTAGTGGTGGTGGTAGTTGTTATACTAGTGGTGGTGGTAGTTGTTATAGTAGTGGTGGTGGTAGTTGTCATAGTAGTGATGGTGGTAATTGTTATAGTAGTGATGGTGGTAGTTGTTATAGTAGTGGTGGTAGTTGTTATAGTAGTGGTGGTGGTAGTTGTTATAGTAGTGATGGTGGTAGGAGTTAAAACAACAAAATGCAAGACAAGAAGAGACTGCACATGAAGTCATGGAAATACCCATTACACAAAGAGAGCTAGAGCTGGCAATATCCAAATTAAAAATGAAAAAGTCACCAGGTAGTGATGGAGTGTCTAATGAAATGATTAAGAACTTGGGAACTGCAGCTAAAGCAAAACTACTGCAGATCTACAACATTTGCTGGATCACAGGTAAAGTGCCACAGGCATGGAGAGAAGCAATTATGATACCATTACTAAAGCCAGGAAAAGATGGTTCAATGACATCCAGCTATAGACCAATCAGCCTTACAAGCTGTTTGTGTAAAACAATGGAACGTATAATCAATCTCAGACTGCAGTGGTACCTGGAAAGTGAAAATCTCCTTGTCCCACAACAAGCAGGCTTTAGACAGTGTTACTCTACCGAAGATCAGGCAACCTATCTTTCCCAGGAAATTGAGGATGCGTTTCAAGAAAAGAAACTGGTACTAGCAGCATGGATAGACCTTAAGAAAGCATTTGATAAGGTATGGAAGGAAGGGCTTTTGAAGAAACTGAGAAATTATGGAGTAAATGGCAGGATGTACAAATGGGTCAAAGCATACCTGCATAACAGGAGAGCCAGAGTGCAACTGGATGGTCTTAAGAGTAAGAAGGTCTTACTGCGCCAGGGCGTTCCACAGGGAGGGGTACTATCTCCAACACTTTTTCTGATCTACATCAATGACCTAGTTACTGAACTACCACATGGTATCAAAGTGGCAATGTATGCAGATGACTTGGTAATGTGGTGCACAGAGGAGTATGCAACAGTGGCCTCCAAATTGTTACAAAGAGCTATGAATGCACTGAATTCATGGACAAATAGATGGTGTATCAGCATCAATACAGACAAATGCAGTACTACACTTTTCACTCTTTCCCAAAACAAAAAGCAGGAGCCATCTATATAAACAATGAGCCTGTGAAAGAAGACATACAGGCTACGTATCTCGGAGTTACATTTGATAACAAACTATCTTGGAAACAGCAGATAAATAAGGCAACCCAAAAAGCAAGGAGAAAATTGGCTATTCTAAGAAAGCTGTGTGGAACTACGTGGGGTGCGAGTGGGAAAATACTCAGTAAAGTTTACCAACAGAGTATACGCCCACATTTAGAATATGGATCATCTGCATGGTGTTCAGCATCAAACACCACACTTCAAGAACTGGATAAAGTACAAAACCAGGCACTTAGGGTCATCACAGGAGCAATGAAATTAACACCAATATTAGAGATGGAGAAATTGTGGAGGATACCAGCACTGAGAGAACGGAGGGACACAAAGGTGCTGATACAGGCAGAAAAATTTGCTTGCATGCCGAGACATCCAATGAAGGACCGATTCCAAAATCTTGCATTGGGACGACTTAAGAGAAGCAGTTTTATCCACCAAGCCAAGCGTATTAGTAGACAAACACCAGACATGCCAAGAGCTGTTAACCCCCTACTGCCCATACCAGAACAGACTCCCTGGACAGAGGAATCTGGATTATCAGTTCAAATACGGACAGAAGTGAAAGGAATAGTTGATAAAGAGGAACAGAATAGTCTACAGCGAAAAACAATAACTCTCAGTTTCCTGGATGAAGAATACCCACAAGACCTATGGATTCGTGTGTATACAGATGGATCAGCACAGAATGCAGTAAAAAATGGGGGAGCAGGTGCATATATAGAATACCCAAATAACACTAGGGATATGAATAAAATAGCAACAGGGAAATATTGTCACAATTATGATGCAGAAATACAAGCAATAAAGTTAGCAATAGAAAAACTGCTGAACATTAATCTTAGCCCGCAGCCTGTAGTGTTTTTGACAGATGCAAGATCAGTACTCCAGGCACTACAATCCAGAAAATTACCACATCTGCAGACCTTATTGACTGAACTCTGCAAGCACCACAGGGTTGCCCTGCAGTGGATCCCATCTCACTGTGGAATACCAGGAAATGAGAAAGCAGATCAGTTGGCAAAGGAAGGTTCAACAGGCACACAACTAGATACACCTGTTACATACCATCATAAGAAACAGATAATCAAATCAATCAGAGGACCACAAGCCCCAAATCAGGATGCCTTTTATAATATGAATAGATATGAACAAGTTATCATTATACGTCTCAGAACAGGACACAATCGACTCCATAGTCACATGTATACAAAATTCAAGATCGGCACCTCAACTACTTGTACATGTGGACAGGCGCCCCAGACTGCTGAACACATACTTCAAGACTGCACTGAATATAGTAGACTGAGGAAAATCCATTGGCCCATAGATACAACACTACAGACAAAACTATATGGGCCACTGCAAGAATTACAAAAGACAGTAACATTTATACAGGAAACGACATTGCAGATATAGACAATGCTTCAGGCGAACGAAAGATAGATAGAAGTAGTGATGGTGGTAGTTGTTATAGTAGTGATGGTGGTAGTTGTTATAGTAGTGATGGTGGTAGTTGTTATAGTAGTGATGGTGGTAGTTGTTATAGTAGTGATGGTGGTAGTTGTTATAGTAGTGATGGTGGTAGTTGTTATAGTAGTGTGGTGGTAGTTGTTATAGTAGTGGTGGTGGTAG
>JAVIAB010000073.1:126916111-126956111 GCA_032433765.1 Megaustenia siamemsis | reverse complement strand
CATACCCTGACTCCTAATATATGTATATATATATATATATATATATATATATATATATATATATATATATATATATATATATATATATAATATGACGTCACTATATTGATAGAGTTGTCAAAGAAAATTGTGTACTCAGTCAACTCAATCCACCTTAACTAGAAAGAAAGAAAGAAAGGAGAAGGAAAGAAGAAAGAAAGGAAGAAAGAAAGAAAGAAAGAAAGAAAGAAAGAAAGAAAGAAAGAGAGAAGAAAGAAAGAAAGAAAGAAAGAAAGAAAGAAAGAAAGAAAGAAAGAAAGAAAGAAAGAAAGAAGAAAGAAAGAAAGAAAGAAAGAAAGAAAGAAAGGGATAGGTTGTTGACCCAGCATTATAAAGACCTTTATTTCTGTTGTGACTAGCTCGTGCTGTTGTCCTTTCGTTGTACTTATAATGAGCTCAATTAATGTGCGTCTGAACACATATCATGCTGAAAAAAATGGCTTGATAGCTGTTTTTAATGAATCCGTTAGGGAAAGTTCGAGGAGGCTGAGGGCTGAGGTCGAGTGCTCATCAAAGATGGCGTGATGGAACTAACGAAGCTGTCCGTGCCAGAAAGATCCCGAGTGTGAAGGTTAATGAGAAGCTCAGTTACCCAAGTTATGGCATCTTAAGTGGTTTGCCGACACGCGCAACCATACTGTCTCACATCAGCGACGGAACGACGCCCACTCTTGAGATCGACAACTCGACTACATTCTCGGGTTCTTGTTGAAGTTCACGTGTCCTTGTCGCAGTTGCCAAATAGGCCGGAAGCGGAACAAACACTGACGGCCAAAGAAACAAGGGCATCAAACACATTTCTTCCATTCTCTACATTTCTCTTCCGACAACGTCCCCTTTAACCTTTTCTCTCACTCCCCGTCTACGCCTGCTCTCACCCCCTCCCTCAAGCTTCACCAACTCTGTGTTCCGCCGACAATAAACATCCATCGAGAGGGCCCCCGGAGTGACTGCACTCGCTGCTAGCTCGAGCTTTACCTGGCAGTCAGCGCCAGAAGCTCTGGCACGAGAACCCGATGCCTGGAATGTGCCCCCAGTCAATCAGCGGGGAATCAGTCGCTATTTTCTTGGAGATGTTATCTCACAGCGCGATAAAGATGACTCAAAAACAGATGTATGGCGATATGATAGAGCGAGGAACCTCCATCGTTGGGATCACCGCCTGCCGGAACAAAGAAATCACTCCAACCTCACAGGTGAGGCACGTGTGTCGATTTGTTCTTTGTTGCCATTTCAGATGTTGCAATATTTCTGTCACATCATGCAAGGTCGTCAGTCGTCCTTCAGCAACTTTAGGAGGTCACAGAAATCAGAAATTGTGTGTGTGTGAAAGAGAGAAAGAGAGAGAGAGAGAGAGAGAGAGAGAGAGAGAGAGAGAGAGAGAGAGAAAGAGAAGGTAACTTCCGTGGAACTGACAATTTTCGAGGGCAGAAGCACATGCATGATGCCGGCGTTATTCAGGAAATGGCCTCAGTGTTTCGTTGACGCCTTGTCTGGGTGGCACTAGCTTGGCCTTCCTGACGCTTGAGTCGTTGCGATGACTCGGAGAACTAGGAATCCAATACTGACGCGCCCGATACTCAAGTACTCGGCAAACAACGCGGCGCTCACCACTCAGAGTGCCCTCGCTCGTCTACTTCACGATCTTTTACTGCCGATATTTCAGGTCTGCGTGTGTGTGTGCGTGCGTGTGTGTGTGTGTATATATGTGTGTGTGTTGTCCGTTGTTCCAGCTGAAGGCCTACGGAACCGAAACGTCGTATTGATTCTCTCTTGTCCCTCACCAACGTAAAACTATACCCATACAACTTTTTCCTATTTTCTTGTCATTTTTATCATCAGCTTTACTGCAGCTCGGCTGCCTTGACCCTTCATGGACGTAACACTGACATGTTTGGCGCGTGCCCGATCTCATGGAGACACGCCACATCGGCGATGATGACACATCACAACCTTGTGAATACTTTGCCGCACTGAATCATTGACACCATCAGCACATCTGCAAGTGGACAGCACGTGCGTCAATAATTGCTAAATGCTACGTTCAAGGTTTAACCGTTGGCTACAGTTAAAGGCTACAAACGGTGGCTACAGTGGCAGATAAAAACAATTCCACCAATGAGTGGAACTATCATGAACTACAACTGTTGCAGCACTAGACGCTTCTATATTACTTCAATGAGTGGAACTATCATGAACTACAACTGTTGCAGCACTAGACGCTTCTATATTACTTCAATGAGTGGAACTATCATGAACTACAACTGTTGCAGCACTAGACGCTTCTATATTACTTCAATGAGTGGAACTATCATGAACTACAACTGTTGCAGCACTAGACACTTCTATATTACTTCAATGAGTGGAACTATCATGAACTACAACTGTTGCAGCACTAGACGCTTCTATATTACTTCAATGAGTGGAACTATCATGAACTACAACTGTTGCAGCACTAGACGCTTCTATATTACTTCAGTGAGTGGAACTATAATGAACTACAACTGTTGCAGCACTAGACGCTTCTATATTACTTCAATGAGTGGAACTATAATGAACTACAACTGTTGCAGCACTAGACGCTTCTATATTACTTCAATGAGTGGAACTATCATGAACTACAACTGTTGCAGCACTAGACGCTTCTATATTACTTCAATGAGTGGAACTATAATGAACTACAACTGTTGCAGCACTAGACGCTTCTATATTACTTCAATGAGTGGAACTATAATGAACTACAACTGTTGCAGCACTAGACGCTTCTATATTACTTCAATGAGTGGAACTATAATGAACTACAACTGTTGCAGCACTAGACGCTTCTACATTACTTCAGTGAGTGGAACTATCATGAACTACAACTGTTGCAGCACTAGACGCTTCTATATTACTTCAGTGAGTGGAACTATCATGAACTACAACTGTTGCAGCACTAGACGCTTCTATATTACTTCAATGAGTGGAACTATCATGAACTACAACTGTTGCAGCACTAGACGCTTCTATATTACTTCAATGAGTGGAACTATCATGAACTACAACTGTTGCAGCACTAGACGCTTCTATATTACTTCAGTGAGTGGAACTATCATGAACTACAACTGTTGCAGCACTAGACGCTTCTATATTACTTCAGTGAGTGGAACTATCATGAACTACAACTGTTGCAGCACTAGACGCTTCTATATTACTTCAGTGAGTGGAACTATCATGAACTACAACTGTTGCAGCACTAGACGCTTCTATATTACTTCAGTGAGTGGAACTATAATGAACTACAACTGTTGCAGCACTAGACGCTTCTATATTACTTCAATGAGTGGAACTATCATGAACTACAACTGTTGCAGCACTAGACGCTTCTATATTACTTCAATGAGTGGAACTATCATGAACTACAACTGTTGCAGCACTAGACGCTTCTATATTACTTCAACGAGTGGAACTATCATGAACTACAACTGTTGCAGCACTAGACGCTTCTATATTACTTCAACGAGTGGAATTATCATGAACTACAACTGTTGCAGCACTAGACGCTTCTATATTACTTCAATGAGTGGAACTATCATGAACTACAACTGTTGCAGCACTAGACGCTTCTATATTACTTCAATGAGTGGAACTATAATGAACTACAACTGTTGCAGCACTAGACGCTTCTATATTACTTCAGTGAGTGGAACTATCATGAACTACAACTGTTGCAGCACTAGACGCTTCTATATTACTTCAATGAGTGGAACTATAATGAACTACAACTGTTGCAGCACTAGACGCTTCTATATTATTTCAGTAACTGGAACTATCATGAAACTACAACTGTTGCAGCACTAGACGCTTCTATATTATTTCAGTAAGTGGAACTATCATGAAACTACAACTGTTGCAGCACTAGACGCTTCTATATTACTTCAGTGAGTGGAACTATCATGAACTACAACTGTTGCAGCACTAGACGCTTCTATATTACTTCAGTGAGTGCAACTATCATGAACTACAACTGTTGCAGCACTAGATGCTTCTATATTACTTCAATGAGTGGAACTATAATGAACTACAACTGTTGCAGCACTAGACGCTTCTATATTATTTCAGTGAGTGGAACTATCATGAAACTACAACTGTTGCAGCACTAGACGCTTCTATATTATTTCAGTAAGTGGAACTATCATGAAACTACAACTGTTGCAGCACTAGACGCTTCTATATTATTTCAGTAAGTGGAACTATCATGAAACTACAACTGTTGCAGCACTAGACGCTTCTATATTACTTCAGTGAGTGGAACTATCATGAACTACAACTGTTGCAGCACTAGACGCTTCTATATTACTTCAGTGAGTGCAACTATCATGAACTACAACTGTTGCAGCACTAGACGCTTCTATATTACTTCAATGAGTGGAACTATCATGAACTACAACTGTTGCAGCACTAGACGCTTCTATATTACTTCAGTGAGTGGAACTATCATGAACTACAACTGTTGCAGCACTAGACGCTTCTATATTACTTCAGTGAGTGGAAATATCATGAAACTACAACTGTTGCAGCACTAGACGCTTCTATATTACTTCAGTGAGTGGAACTATCATGAAACTACAACTGTTGCAGCACTAGACGCTTCTATATTACTTCAGTGAGTGGAACTATCATGAACTACAACTGTTGCAGCACTAGACGCTTCTATATTACTTCAGTGAGTGGAACTATCATGAACTACAACTGTTGCAGCACTAGACGCTTCTATATTACTTCAGTAAGTGGAACTATCATGAACTACAACTGTTGCAGCACTAGACGCTTCTATATTACTTCAGTGAGTGGAACTATCATGAACTACAACTGTTGCAGCACTAGACGCTTCTATATTACTTCAATGAGTGGAACTATCATGAACTACAACTGTTGCAGCACTAGACGCTTCTATATTACTTCAATGAGTGGAACTATCATGAACTACAACTGTTGCAGCACTAGACGCTTCTATATTACTTCAGTGAGTGCAACTATCATGAAACTATTGCGCACTGAACAAACTGACCTTAAATATAAATAGCTCTGCTAACGTTATCAAGGTCAGTCGTTTAGGTCACTTTAGAAAGCTCTTACCGGAGGCCAGTGATCACTTTATCGAGCGCGCGTCATTTCTGGTCAGTGATTTGGGACAAGTCTTTGAAAAGATTGTGTGCGGATAATGTTGGTATTGGACACACCATACAATCACCACACGATGTTACTACAGCCTTCATGGATGGAGAGGCAGCAGGAAGTTGCAAATAAAGAATGCCAAGAAACATGATAATCTGAGGAGAAAGTGAAGAGAGCCATCAAGAGAGGCCTCAGAAGTTGTCGGCGAGAAGAAAGAATCAAACACAAACAATGGCAGCACGTGACTGCCGGCACAGGTGAGCAAGGGCGGGGGGAAATCTGTGACATTTGATGAAGTACAGAGATGGAGGGAGGGAGGGAAGGAGGGAGGGAGGGAGGGAAGGAAGGAGGGAGGGAGGGAAGGAAGGACGAGAGAGCTCGTGCTGGAAGTTGGACGAAGAGTTATCTACCTCGGGAGGTTGTGACGTCAGTGAGGGCAACACGGGTCAAGGTCTTACATCGACCAAATGCGTGCATTGTTGCATGTTAGCTGTGTCTATGAATTGCTTTATGTGGACTGTTGCATGTTAGCTGTGTCTATGAATTGCTTTATGTGGACTGTTGTATGTTAGCTGTGTCTATGAGTTACTTTATGTGGACTGTTGTATGTTAGCTGTGTCTATGAGTTACTTTATGTGGACTTGCATGTTAGCTGTGTCTATGAGTTACTTTATGTGGACTTGCATGTTAGCTGTGTCTGTGAGTTGCCTTATGTGCATTGTTGCATAATAGCTGTGTCTATGAGTTGATTTATGTGCATTGTTGCATAATAGCTGTGTCTATGAGTTGATTTATGAGCATTGTTGCATAATAGCTGTGTCTATGGGTTGATTTATGTGGACTTGCATGTTTGCTATGCTTGTGTGTTTATTTATGTTAACTGTTGAATGTCAGTGCCAAGTAGTAATTGTTGATGGTTGTGCCAAGATGCGACTGTTGATGACAGTTCCACGTGGCGACTGCTGATGGCATTGCTATGTAAAGAATGTTGATGACAGTTCCAAGTAGCGATTGTTGATTGCAGTGCCACGTAGCAAGTGTTGATGACAATACCTAGAAGCTACTGTTGATGACAGTTCCAAGTAGCTACTGTTGATGACAGTTCCAAGTAGCTACTGTTGACGACAGTTCCATGCAGCTACTGTTGATGACAGTTCCATGTAGCTACTGTTGATGACAGTTCCATGCAGCTACTGTTGATGACAGTTCCATGTAGCTACTGTTGATGACAGTTCCAAGTAGCTACTGTTGACGACAGTTCCATGCAGCTACTGTTGATGACAGTTCCATATAGCTACTGTTGACGACAGTTCCATGCAGCTACTGTTGATGACAGTTCCATGTAGCTACTGTTGATGACAGTTCCATGTAGCTACTGTTGATGACAGTTCCAAGTAGCTACTGTTGAAGACAGTTCCAAGTAGCTACTGTTGATGACAGTTCCAAGTAGCTACTGTTGAAGACAGAGCCAAGTAGCGATTGTTGGTGACAGTTCCAAGTAGCTACTGTTGAAGACAGAGCCAAGTAGCGACTGTTGGTGACAGTTCCAAGTAGCTACTGTTGAAGACAGAGCCAAGTAGCGACTGTTGGTGACAGTTCCAAGTAGCTACTGTTGAAGACAGAGCCAAGTGGCGACTGTTGGTGACAGTTCCAATTAGCTACTGTTGAAGACAGAGCCAAGTAGCGACTGTTGGTGACAGTTCCAAGTAGCTACTGTTGAAGACAGAGCCAAGTAGCGACTGTTGGTGACAGTTCCAAGTAGCTACTGTTGATGACAGTTCCATGTAGCTACTGTTGATGACAGTTCCAAGTAGCTACTGTTGAAGACAGAGCCAAGTAGCGACTGTTGGTGACAGTTCCAAGTAGCTACTGTTGAAGACAGTTCCAAGTAGAGGCTGTTTGTGACAGTTCCAAGTAGCTACTGTTGAAGACAGTTCCAAGTAGAGGCTGTTTGTGACAATTCCAAGTAGCTACTGTTGATGACAGTTCCAAGTAGCTACTGTTGATGACAGTTCCAAGTAGCTACTGTTGATGACAGTTCCAAGTAGCTACTGTTGAAGACAGAGCCAAGTAGCTACTGTTGATGACAGTTCCAAGTAGCGACTGTTGATGACAGTGTTACTGCTAGTTAAGGTAACTTATCCAGGTTCTCCTTGCCACTTTTTTCCAGACCATTGCAGTTAAATGACGACGTGTTGTGAGAAACGCATGTGGTTGGTTGGATGGTTGGATGGAACGTTGGTTGGATGGTTGGTTGGATGGAAGGTTGGTTGGATGGTTTGCTTGTCGGTTGGTTGGATGGTTGGTTGGATGTTTGGCTTTTTGGTTGGGAAGATGTTTAACTAGTCGGTTGGTTGGATGGTTTGGCGTGTCGGTTGGTTGTCTTGTCCTTTGGTTGGATAGTTAGTTTGTCGGTTGGTTGGATGGTTGGTTGGATGGTTGGTTGGATGGTTGGTTGGATGGTAGGTTGGATGGTTGGTTGGATAGTTGTTTGGTTGGATGGTTGTTTGGTTGGTTGTTTGGATGGTTGGATGGTTGTTTGATTGGATGATTGGATGGTTGGATGGTTGTTTGGATGGTTGAATGGTTGTTTGGATGGTTGGATGGTTGTTTGGATGGTTGATTGGATAGTTGTTTGGATGATTGGTTGGATAGTTGGTTGGATGGGTTGTTGATTGAATTGTTGGTTGGATTGTTGGTTGGATGGTTGGTTGGATGGTTGTTTGGATGGTTGTTTGGATGGTTGGTTGGATTGTTGGTTGGATTGTTGGTTGGATGGTTGGTTTAATGGTTGTTTGGATGGTTGGTTGGATGGTTGATTGGATGGTTGGTTGGATGGTTGGTTGGATGGTTGATTGGATGGTTGTTTGGATGGTTGGTTGAATGGTTGGTTGGATGGTTGTTTGGATGGTTGGTTGAATGGTTGATTGAATGGTTGTTTGGATGGTTGGCTTGTTGGTTGGTTGGAGGTTGGGTGGATGGGTGGTTGGATGGATGGCTTGTTGATTGGTTGGATGGTTGGTTGGATGGATGGCTTGTTGGTTGGTTGGATGGTTGGTTGGATGGATGGCTTGTTAGTTGGTTGGATGGTTGACTTGTTGGTTGGTTTGATGGTTGACTTGTTGATTGGATGGATGGTTGGTTGGGTATTTTGTTGGATAATTGGCTTGTTGATTGGTTGGATGGTTGGTTGGATGGATGGCTTGTTGGTTGGTTTGATGGTTGGTTGGATGGATGGCTTGTTGGTTGGTTGGATGGTTGACTTGTTGGTTGGTTGGATGGTTGACTTGTCGGTTTGTTGGATGGTTGACTTGTTGGTTTGTTGGCTTGTTGATTGGTTGGATGATTGGTGGGATGGTTGGTTGGATGGTTGACTTGTTGGTTGGTTGGCTTGTTGATTGGTTGGATGGTTGTTTGGATAGTTGGTTGGATGGTTGGCTTGTTGGTTGGTTGGATGATTGGCTTGTTGGTTGGTTGGATGGTTGTTTGGATGATTGGTGGGATGATTGGTTGGATGGTTGGCTTGTTGGTTGGTTGGATGATTGGCTTGTTGGTTGGTTGGATGATTGGTGGGATGGTTGGTTGGATGATTGGTGGGATGGTTGGTTTGTTGGTTGGTTGGATGATTGGCTTGTTGGTGGGTTGGATGATTGGTGGGATGGTTGGTTGGATGGTTGGCTTGTTGGTTGGTTGGATCATTGGCTTGTTGATTGGTTGGATGATTGGCTTGATGATTGGTGGGATGGTTGGTTGGATGGTTGGCTTGTTGGTTGGTTGGATGATTGGCTTGTTGGTTGGTTGGATGGTTGCTTGGATAGTTGGTTGGATGATTGGCTTGTTGATTGGTTGGATGGTTGGTTGGATGATTGGCTTCTTAATTGGTTGGATGGTTGGTTGGATGATTGGCTTGTTGATTGGTTGGATGGTTGGTTGGATGATTGGCTTGTTGATTGGTTGGATGGTTGGTTGGATGATTGGCTTGTTGATTGGTTGGATGGTTGCTTGGATAGTTGGTTGGATGATTGGCTTGTTGGTTGGTGGGGTGGTTGCTTGGATAGTTGGTTGGATGATTGGCTTGTTGGTTGGTTGGATGGTTGGTTGGATGATTGGTGGGATGGTTGGTTGGATGGTTGGCTTGTTGATTGGTTGGATCATTGGCTTGTTGATTGGTTGGATGATTGGCTTGATGATTGGTGGGATGGTTGCTTGGATAGTTGTTTGGATGATTGGCTTGTTGATTGGTTGGATGGTTGCTTGGATAGTTGGTTGGATGATTGGTGGGATGATTGGTTGGATGGTTGGCTTGATGATTGGTGGGATGGTTGGTTGGATGGTTGGCTTGATGATTGGTGGGATGATTGGTTGGATGATTGGCTTGATGATTGGTGGGATGGTTGGTTGGATGGTTGGCTTGATGATTGGTGGGATGGTTGGTTGGATGGTTGGATGGTTGGCTTGATGATTGGTGGGATGATTGATTGGATGGTTGGCTTGTTGGTTGGTTGGATCATTGGCTTGTTGATTGGTTGGATGGTTGGTTGCATGGATGGCTTGTTGGTTGGTTGGATCATTGTCTTGTTGATTGGTTGGATGATTGGCTTGATGATTGGTGGGATGGTTGGTTGGATAGTTGGCTTGTTGATTATTTGGATGATTGGCTTGTTGATTGGTTGGATGGTTGGTTGCATGGATGGCTTGTTGTTTGGTTGGATGGTTGGATTGTTGATTGGTTAGGTGGTTGCTTGGATAGTTGGTTGGATGGTTGGCTTGTTGGTTGGTTGGATGATTGGCTTACTGGTTGATTGGACGGTTGGCTTGTTGGTTGGCTAGATGGTTGGCTTCTTGGTTAGTTAGATAGTTGGTTAGTTAGATGATTGGTTGGATGGATGGTTGGCTTGTTGGTTGATAGTGTGGTTGGTTGGATGGTTATTTGGATGGTTGCTTGGATGGTTGTTATATTGGTTGGATTGGTGGTTGCTTGGATATTTGATTGCATGGTTGGTTGATTTCTTGGTTAGTAGGGTGGTTGCTTGGATGATTGGCTGAATGGTTGGTTGATTGGATGGTTCATGGGTTGTTTGGATGATTTGTTGCATAGTTAATTGGATGTTTGGTTGGATGGTTGGTTGCTTTGTAGGATGTTTGGGTGGTGTGTTGTTTGGTTGGATGGTTTGAAATTTGTTGGATTATCGGTTGGTTGGATGGTTTGAAATTTGTTGGATTATCGGTTGGTTGGATGGTTTGAAATTTGTTGGATTATCGGTTGGTTGGATGGTTCATTCAGCATTTTTTTAAAATGGCCGACCGATGTGATAGTTTGACCTTTGAGTGTTGTTTCTGTGTTTTGTTTGTGTCCTGGCAGAAGCCAAATCGTCTGTGGTTACCCAACAAAATGCAGCTCCGTACTCATTTTTTTAAAATTCGATCTTTACCTTCCTGATAACTATCACTTATATCTATTAATGTTAGTGTAGCGTGCCAGAATGTTCCCTCTAGCGGGCATGAGAGATCAAACCACTCAAGGAGACGATATGCGCTCCCTCTAGCGGGCATGAGAGATCAAATCACTATATGAGACGATATGTGCGCCCTCTAGCGGGTATGAGAGAACAAACCAACCTAGGAGACGATATGTGCGCCCTCTAGAGGGTATGAGAGAACAAACCAACCTAGGAGACGATATGTGCGCCCTCTAGAGGGTATGAGAGAACAAACCAACCTAGGAGACGATATGTGCGCCCTCTAGAGGGTATGAGAGAACAAACCAACCTAGGAGACGATATGTGCGACCTCTAGAGGGTATGAGAGAACAAACCAACCTAGGAGACGATATGTGCGACCTCTAGAGGGCATGAGAGATCAAACAACTCTAGGAGACGATATGCGCTCCCTCTAGCGGGCATGAGAGATCAAACCACTCTAGGAGACGATAAGCGCTCCCTCTAGCGGGCATGAGAGATCAAACCACTCTAGGAGACGATATGCGCTCCCTCTAGCGGGCATGAGAGATCAAACCACTCTAGGAGACGATATGTGCGCCCTCTAGCGGGCATGAGAGATCAAACCACTCTAGGAGACGATATGTGCGACCTCTAGAGGGCATGAGAGATCAAACCACTCTAGGAGACGATATCCGCTCCCTCTAGCGGCCTTGAGAGATCAAACCACTCTAGGAGACGATATGTGCGACCTCTAGAGGGCATGAGAGATCAAACCACTCTAGGAGACGATATGAGCTCCCTCTAGCGGGCATGAGAGATCAAACCACTCTAGGAGACGATATGCGCTCCCTCTAGCGGACATGAGAGATCAAACAACTCTAGGAGACGATATGTGCGCCCTCTAACGGGCATGAGAGATCAAACCACTCTAGGAGACGATATGTGCGCCCTCTAGCGGACATGAGAGATCAAACCACTCTAGGAGACGATATGTGCGCCCTCTAGCGGGCATGAGAGATCAAACCACTCTAGGAGACGATATGCGCTCCCTCTAGCGGGCAAGAAAGATCAAACCACTCTAGGACACGATATGCGCTCCCTCTAGCGGACATGAGAGATCAAACCACTCTAGGAGACGATATGTGCGCCCTCTAGCGGGCATGAGAGATCAAACCACTCTAGGAGACGATATGTGCGCGCTCTAGCGGGCATGAGAGATCAAACAACTCTAGGAGACGATATGTGCAACCTCTAGCGGGCATGAGAGATCAAACCACTCTATGAGACGACATGTGCGCCCTCTAGCGGGCATGAGAGATCAAACCACTCTAGGAGACGATATGTGCGCCCTCTAGCGGGCATGAGATTTCAAACCACTCTAGGAGACGACATGTGCGCCCTCTAGCGGACATGAGAGATCAAACCACTCTAGGAGACGACATGTGCGCCCTCTAGCGGACATGAGAGATCAAACCACTCTAGGAGACGATATTTCGCCTTCTAGCGGACATGAGAGATCAAACAACTCTAGGAGACGATATGTGCGCCCTCTAGCGGGCATGAGAGATCAAACCACTCTAGGAGACGATATGTGCGCCCTCTAGCGGGCATGAGAGATCAAACCACTCTAGGAGACGACATGTGCGCCCTCTAGCGGACATGAGAGATCAAACCACTCTAGGAGACGATATGTGCGCCCTCTAGCGGACATGAGAGATCCAACCACTCTAGGAGACGACATGTGCGCCCTCTAGCGGGCATGAGAGATCAAACCACTCTAGGAGACGATATGTGCGCCCTCTAGCGGGCATGAGAGATCGAACCACTCTAGGAGACGATATGTGCGCCCTTTAGCGGACATGAGAGATCAAACCACTCTAGGAGACGGCATGTGCGCCCTCTAGCGGACATGAGAGATCAAACCACTCTAGGAGACGATATGTGCGCCCTCTAGCGGACATGAGAGATCAAACCACTCTAGGAGACGACATGTGCGCCCTCTAGCGGACATGAGAGATCAAACCACTCTAGGAGACGACATGTGCGCCCTTTAGCGGACATGAGAGATCAAACCACTCTAGGAGACGACATGTACGCCCTCTAGCGGACATGAGAGATCAAACCACTCTAGGAGACGATATGTGCGCCCTCTAGCGGGCATGAGAGATCAAACCACTCTAGGAGACGATATGTGCGCCCTCTAGCGGGCATGAGAGATCAAACAACTCTAGGAGACGATATGTGCAACCTCTAGCGGGCATGAGAGATCAAACCACTCTATGAGACGACATGTGCGCCCTCTAGCGGGCATGAGAGATCAAACCACTCTAGGAGACGATATGTGCGCCCTCTAGCGGGCATGAGATATCAAACCACTCTAGGAGACGACATGTGCGACCTCTAGCGGGCATGAGAGATCAAAACACTCTAGGAGACGATATGTGCGCCCTCTAGCGGGCATGAGAGATCAAACCACTCTAGGAGACGATATGTGCGCCCTCTAGCAGGCATGAGAGATCAAACCACTCTAGGAGACGATATGTGCGCCCTCTAGCGGGCATGAGCGATCAAACCACTCTAGGAGACGATATGTGCGCCCTCTAGCGAGCATGAGAGATCAAACCACTCTAGGAGAAGATATGCGCTCCCTCTAGCGGGCATGAGAGATCAAACCACTCTAGGAGACGATATGCGCTCCCTCTAGCGGGCATGAGAGATCAAACCACTCTAGGAGACTATATGTGCGCCCTCTAGCGGACATGAGAGATCAAACCACTCTAGGAGACGACATGTGCGCCCTCTAGCGGACATAAGAGATCAAACCACTCTAGGAGACGACATGTGCGCCCTCTAGCGGACATGAGAGATCAAACCACTCTAGGAGACGATATGTGCGCCTTCTAGCGGACATGAGAGATCAAACAACTCTAGGAGACGATATGTGCGCCCTCTAGCGGGCATGAGAGATCAAACCACTCTAGGAGACGATATGTGCGCCCTCTAGCGGGCATGAGAGATCAAACCACTCTAGGAGACGACATGTGCGCAATCTAGCGGGCATGAGAGATCAAACCACTCTAGGAGACGATATGTGCGCCCTCTAGCGGGCATAAGAGATCAAACCACTCTAGGAGACGATATGTGCGCCCTCTAGCGGACATGAGAGATCAAACCACTCTAGGAGACGATATGTGCGCCCTCTAGCGGACATGAGAGATCAAACCACTCTAGGAGACGACATGTGCGCAATCTAGCGGGCATGAGAGATCAAACCACTCTAGGAGACGACATGTGCGCCCTCTAGCGGGCATGAGAGATCGAACCACTCTAGGAGACGATATGTGCGCCCTTTAGCGGACATGAGAGATCAAACCACTCTAGGAGACGACATGTGCGCCCTCTAGCGGACATGAGAGATCAAACCACTCTAGGAGACGATATGTGCGCCCTCTAGCGGGCATGAGAGATCAAACCACTCTAGGAGACGATATGTGCGCCCTCTAGCGGGCATGAGAGATCAAACAACTCTAGGAGACGACATGTGCGCCCTCTAGCGGACTTGAGAGATCAAACAACTCTAGGAGACGATATGTGCGCCCTCTAACGGACATGAGAGATCAAACCACTCTAGGAGACGATATGTGCGTCCTCTAGCGGGCATGAGAGATCAAACCACTCTAGGAGACGACATGTGCGCCCTCTAGCGGACATGAGAGATCAAACCACTCTAGGAGACGACATGTGCGCCCTCTAGCGGACATGAGAGATCAAACCACTCTAGGAGACGACATGTACGCCCTCTAGCGGACATGAGAGATCAAACAACTCTAGGAGACGATATGTGCGCCCTCTAGCGGGCATGAGAGATCGAACCACTCTAGGAGACGATATGTGCGCCCTTTAGCGGACATGAGAGATCAAACCACTCTAGGAGACGACATGTGCGCCCTCTAGCGGACATGAGAGATCAAACCACTCTAGGAGACGATATGTGCGCCCTCTAGCGGGCATGAGAGATCAAACCACTCTAGGAGACGATATGTGCGCCCTCTAGCGGGCATGAGACATCAAACAACTCTAGGAGACGACATGTGCGCCCTCTAGCGGACATGAGAGATCAAACAACTCTAGGAGACGACATGTGCGCCCTCTAGCGGACATGAGAGATCAAACCACTCTAGGAGACGATATGTGCGCCCTCTAGCGGGCATGAGAGATCAAACCACTCTAGGAGATGACATGTGCGCCCTCTAGCGGACATGAGAGATCAAACCACTCTAGGAGACGACATGTGCGCCCTCTAGCGGACATGAGAGATCAAACAACTCTAGGAGACGATATGTGCGCCCTCTAGCGGGCATGAGAGATCAAACCACTCTAGGAGACGATATGTGCGCCCTCTAGCGGGCATGAGAGATCAAACAACTCTAGGAGACTATATGTGCGCCCTCTAGCGGACATGAGAGATCAAACCACTCTAGGAGACGACATGTGCGCCCTCTAGCGGACATAAGAGATCAAACCACTCTAGGAGACGACATGTGCGCCCTCTAGCGGGCATGAGAGATCAAACCACTCTAGGAGACGATATGTGCGCCTTCTAGCGGACATGAGAGATCAAACAACTCTAGGAGACGATATGTGCGCCCTCTAGCGGGCATGAGAGATCAAACCACTCTAGGAGACGATATGTGCGCCCTCTAGCGGGCATGAGAGATCAAACCACTCTAGGAGACGACATGTGCGCAATCTAGCGGGCATGAGAGATCAAACCACTCTAGGAGACGATATGTGCGCCCTCTAGCGGGTATAAGAGATCAAACCACTCTAGGAGACGACATGTGCGCAATCTAGCGGGCATGAGAGATCAAACAACTCTAGGAGACGATATGTGCGCCCTCTAGCGGGCATAAGAGATCAAACCACTCTAGGAGACGATATGTGCGCCCTCTAGCGGGCATGAGAGATCAAACCACTCTAGGAGACGACATGTGCGCCCTCTAGCGGACATGAGAGATCAAACCACTCTAGGAGACGATATGTGCGCCCTCTAGCGGACATGAGAGATCCAACCACTCTAGGAGGCGACATGTGCGCCCTCTAGCGGACATGAGAGATCAAACCACTCTAGGAGACGATATGTGCGCCCTCTAGCGGACATGAGAGATCAAACCACTCTAGGAGACGATATGTGCGCCCTCTAGCGGACATGAGAGATCAAACCACTCTAGGAGACGACATGTGCGCCCTCTAGCGGACATGAGAGATCAAACCACTCTAGGAGACGATATGTGCGCCCTCTAGCGGACATGAGAGATCAAACCACTCTAGGAGGCGACATGTGCGCCCTCTAGCGGGCATGAGAGATCGAACCACTCTAGGAGACGATATGTGCGCCCTTTAGCGGACATGAGAGATCAAACCACTCTAGGAGACGACATGTGCGCCCTCTAGCGGACATGAGAGATCAAACAACTCTAGGAGACGACATGTGCGCCCTCTAGCGGACATGAGAGATCAAACCACTCTAGGAGACGATATGTGCGCCCTCTAGCGGGCATGAGAGATCAAACCACTCTAGGAGACGACATGTGCGCCCTCTAGCGGACATGAGAGATCAAACCACTCTAGGAGACGACATGTGCGCCCTCTAGCGGACATGAGAGATCAAACCACTCTAGGAGACGACATGTACGCCCTCTAGCGGACATGAGAGATCAAACAACTCTAGGAGACGATAAGTGCGCCCTCTAGCGGGCATGAGAGATCAAACCACTCTAGGAGACGATATGTGCGCCCTCTAGCGGGCATGAGAGATCAAACAACTCTAGGAGACTATATGTGCGCCCTCTAGCGGACATGAGAGATCAAACCACTCTAGGAGACGACATGTGCGCCCTCTAGCGGACATAAGAGATCAAACCACTCTAGGAGACGACATGTGCGCCCTCTAGCGGACATGAGAGATCAAACAACTCTAGGAGACGATATGTGCGCCTTCTAGCGGACATGAGAGATCAAAAACTCTAGGAGACGATATGTGCGCCCTCTAGCGGGCATGAGAGATCAAACCACTCTAGGAGACGATATGTGCGCCCTCTAGCGGGCATGAGAGATCAAACCACTCTAGGATACGACATGTGCGCAATCTAGCGGGCATGAGAGATCAAACCACTCTAGGAGACGATATGTGCGCCCTCTAGCGGGCATAAGAGATCAAACCACTCTAGGAGACGATATGTGCGCCCTCTAGCGGGCATGAGAGATCAAACCACTCTAGGAGACGACATGTGCGCCCTCTAGCGGACATGAGAGATCAAACCACTCTAGGAGACGATATGTGCGCCCACTAGCGGACATGAGAGATCCAACCACTCTAGAAAACGACATGTGCGCAATCTAGCGGGCATGAGAGATCAAACCACTCTAGGAGACGACATGTGCGCCCTCTAGCGGGCATGAGAGATCGAACCACTCTAGGAGACGATATGTGTGCCCTTTAGCGGACATGAGAGATCAAACCACTCTAGGAGACGACATGTGCGCCCTCTAGCGGACATGAGAGATCAAACCACTCTAGGAGACGATATGTGCGCCCTTTAGCGGACATGAGAGATCAAACCACTCTAGGAGACGACATGTGCGCTCTCTAGCGGACATGAGAGATCAAACCACTCTAGGAGACGACATGTACGCCCTCTAGCGGACATGAGAGATCAAACAACTCTAGGAGACGATATGTGCGCCCTGTAGCGGGCATGAGAGATCAAACCACTCTAGGAGACGATATGTGCGCCCTCTAGCGGGCATGAGAGATCAAACAACTCTAGGAGACGACATGTGCGCCCTCTAGCGGGCATGAGAGATCAAACAACTCTAGGAGACGACATGTGCGCCCTCTAGCGGACATGAGAGATCAAACCACTCTAGGAGACGATATGTGCGCCCTCTAGCGGGCATGAGAGATCAAACCACTCTAGGAGACGACATGTGCGCCCTCTAGCGGACATGAGAGATCAAACCACTCTAGGAGACGACATGTGCGCCCTCTAGCGGACATGAGAGATCAAACCACTCTAGGAGACGACATGTACGCCCTCTAGCGGACATGAGAGATCAAACAACTCTAGGAGACGATATGTGCGCCCTCTAGCGGGCATGAGAGATCAAACCACTCTAGGAGACGATATGTGCGCCCTCTAGCGGGCATGAGAGATCAAACAACTCTAGGAGACGACATGTGCGCCCTCTAGCGGACATGAGAGATCAAACAACTCTAGGAGACGACATATGCGCCCTCCAGCGGACATGAGAGATCAAACCACTCTAGGAGACGATATGTGCGCCCTCTAGCGGGCATGAGAGATCAAACCACTCTAGAAGACGACATGTGCGCCCTCTAGCGGACATGAGAGATCAAACCACTCTAGGAGACGATATGTGCGCCCTCTAGCGGACATGAGAGATCAAACCACTCTAGGAGACGACATGTGCGCCCTCTAGCGGGCATGAGAGATCAAACCACTCTAGGAGACGATATGTGCGCCCTCTAGCGGGCATGAGAGATCAAACCACTCTAAGAGACGATATGTGCGCCCTCTAGCGGGCATGAGAGATCAAACCACTCTAGGAGACGACATGTGCGCCCTCTAGCGGGCATGAGAGATCAAACCACTCTAGGAGACGATATGTGCGCCATATAGCGGGCATGAGAGATCAAAACACTCAGGAGACGATATGTGCGCCCTCTAGCGGGCATGAGAGATCAAACCACTCTAGGAGACGATATGTGCGCCCTCTAGCGGGCATGAGAGATCAAACCACTCTAGGAGACGATATGTGCGCCCTCTATGGGGCATGAGCGATCAAACCACTTTAGGAGACGATATGTGCGCCCTCTAGCGGGCATGAGAGATCAAACCACTCTAGGAGAAGATATGCGCTCCCTCTAGCGGGCATGAGAGATCAAACCACTCTAGGAGAAGATATGCGCTCCCTCTAGCGGGCATGAGAGATCAAACCACTCTAGGAGAAGATATGCGCTCACTCTAGCGGGCATGAGAGATCAAACCACTCTAGGAGACGATATGTGCGCCCTCTAGCGGGCATGAGAGATCAAACCACTCTAGGAGACGATATGTGCGCCCTCTAGCGGGCATAAGAGATCAAACCACTCTAGGAGACGATATGTGCGCCCTCTATCGGGCATGAGAGATCAAACCACTCTAGGAGACGATATGTGCGCCCTCTAGCGGGCATGAGAGATCAAACAACTCTAGGAGACGATATGTGCGCCCTCTAGCGGGCATGAGAGATCAAACCACTCTAGGAGACGATATGTGCGCCCTCTAGCGGGCATGAGAGATCAAACCACTCTAGGAGACGACATGTGCCCCTTCTAGCGGACATGAGAGATCAAACCACTCTAGGAGACGATATGTGCGCCCTCTAGCGGGCATGAGAGATCAAACCACTCTAGGAGACGATATGTGCGCCCTCTAGCGGGCATGAGAGATCAAACCACTCTAGGAGACGACATGTGCGCCCTCTAGCGGGCATGAGAGATCAAACCACTCTAGGAGACGATATGTGCGCCCTCTAGCGGGCATGAGAGATCAAACAACTCTAGGAGACGATATGTGCGCCCTCTAGCGGGCATGAGAGATCAAACCACTCTAGGAGACGATATGTGCGCCCTCTAGCGGGCATGAGAGATCAAACCACTCTAGGAGACGACATGTGCCCCTTCTAGCGGACATGAGAGATCAAACCACTCTAGGAGACGATATGTGCGCCCTCTAGCGGGCATGAGAGATCAAACCACTCTAGGAGACGATATGTGCGCCCTATAGCGGGCATGAGAGATCAAACCACTCTAGGAGACGACATGTGCGCCCTCTAGCGGGAATGAGAGATCAAACCACTCTAGGAGACGATATGTGCGCCCTCTAGCGGACATGAGAGATCAAACCACTCTAGGAGACGACATGTGCGCCCTCTAGCGGGCATGAGAGATCAAACCACTCTAGGAGACGATATGCGCTCCCTCTAGCGGGCAAGAAAGATCAAACCACTCTAGGACACGATATGCGCTCCCTCTAGCGGACATGAGAGATCAAACCACTCTAGGAGACGATATGTGCGCCCTCTAGCGGGCATGAGAGATCAAACCACTCTAGGAGACGATATGTGCGCCCTCTAGCGGGCATGAGAGATCAAACAACTCTAGGAGACGATATGCGCAACCTCTAGCGGACATGAGAGATCAAACCACTCTATGAGACGACATGTGCGCCCTCTAGCGGGCATGAGAGATCAAACCACTCTAGGAGACGACATGTGCGCCCTCTAGCGGGCATGAGATTTCAAACCACTCTAGGAGACGATATGTGCGCCCTCTAGCGGGCATGAGAGATCAAACCACTCTAGGAGACGATATGTGCGCCCTCTAGCGGGCATGAGAGATCAAACCACTCTAGGAGACGATATGTGCGCCCTCTAGCGGACTTGAGAGATCAAACAACTCTAGGAGACGATATGTGCGCCCTCTAGCGGGCATGAGAGATCAAACCACTCTAGGAGACGATATGTGCGTCCTCTAGCGGGCATGAGAGATCAAACCACTCTAGGAGACGACATGTGCGCCCTCTAGCGGACATGAGAGATCAAACCACTCTAGGAGACGACATGTGCGCCCTCTAGCGGACATGAGAGATCAAACCACTCTAGGAGACGACATGTACGCCCTCTAGCGGACATGAGAGATCAAACCACTCTAGGAGGCGACATGTGCGCCCTCTAGCGGACATGAGAGATCCAACCACTCTAGGAGACGACATGTGCGCAATCTAGCGGGCATGAGAGATCAAACCACTCTAGGAGACGATATGTGCGCCCTCTAGCGGGCATGAGAGATCGAACCACTCTAGGAGACGATATGTGCGCCCTTTAGCGGACATGAGAGATCAAACCACTCTAGGAGACGACATGTGCGCCCTCTAGCGGACATGAGAGATCAAACCACTCTAGGAGACGATATGTGCGCCCTTTAGCGGACATGAGAGATCAAACCACTCTAGGAGACGACATGTGCGCCCTCTAGCGGACATGAGAGATCAAACCACTCTAGGAGACGACATGTACGCCCTCTAGCGGACATGAGAGATCAAACAACTCTAGGAGACGATATGTGCGCCCTGTAGCGGGCATGAGAGATCAAACCACTCTAGGAGACGATATGTGCGCCCTCTAGCGGGCATGAGAGATCAAACAACTCTAGGAGACGACATGTGCGCCCTCTAGCGGGCATGAGAGATCAAACAACTCTAGGAGACGACATGTGCGCCCTCTAGCGGACATGAGAGATCAAACCACTCTAGGAGACGATATGTGCGCCCTCTAGCGGGCATGAGAGATCAAACCACTCTAGGAGACGACATGTGCGCCCTCTAGCGGACATGAGAGATCAAACCACTCTAGGAGACGACATGTGCGCCCTCTAGCGGACATGAGAGATCAAACCACTCTAGGAGACGACATGTACGCCCTCTAGCGGACATGAGAGATCAAACAACTCTAGGAGACGATATGTGCGCCCTCTAGCGGGCATGAGAGATCAAACCACTCTGGAGACGATATGTGCGCCCTCTAGCGGGCATGAGAGATCAAACAACTCTATGAGACGACATGTGCGCCCTCTAGCGGACATGAGAGATCAAACAACTCTAGGAGACGACATATGCGCCCTCTAGCGGACATGAGAGATCAAACCACTCTAGGAGACGATATGTGCGCCCTCTAGCGGGCATGAGAGATCAAACCACTCTAGAAGACGACATGTGCGCCCTCTAGCGGACATGAGAGATCAAACCACTCTAGGAGACGATATGTGCGCCCTCTAGCGGACATGAGAGATCAAACCACTCTAGGAGACGACATGTGCGCCCTCTAGCGGGCATGAGAGATCAAACCACTCTAGGAGACGATATGTGCGCCCTCTAGCGGGCATGAGAGATCAAACCACTCTAGGAGAAGATATGCGCTCCCTCTAGCGGGCATGAGAGATCAAACCACTCTAGGAGAAGATATGCGCTCCCTCTAGCGGGCATGAGAGATCAAACCACTCTAGGAGAAGATATGCGCTCACTCTAGCGGGCATGAGAGATCAAACCACTCTAGGAGACGATATGTGCGCCCTCTAGCGGGCATGAGAGATCAAACCACTCTAGGAGACGATATGTGCGCCCTCTAGCGGGCATGAGATATCAAACCACTCTAGGAGACGATATGTGCGCCCTCTATCGGGCATGAGAGATCAAACCACTCTAGGAGACGATATGTGCGCCCTCTAGCGGGCATGAGAGATCAAACAACTCTAGGAGACGATATGTGCGCCCTCTAGCGGGCATGAGAGATCAAACCACTCTAGGAGACGATATGTGCGCCCTCTAGCGGGCATGAGAGATCAAACCACTCTAGGAGACGACATGTGCCCCTTCTAGCGGACATGAGAGATCAAACCACTCTAGGAGACGATATGTGCGCCCTCTAGCGGGCATGAGAGATCAAACCACTCTAGGAGACGATATGTGCGCCCTCTAGCGGGCATGAGAGATCAAACCACTCTAGGAGACGACATGTGCGCCCTCTAGCGGGCATGAGAGATCAAACCACTCTAGGAGACGATATGTGCGCCCTCTAGCGGGCATGAGAGATCAAACAACTCTAGGAGACGATATGTGCGCCCTCTAGCGGGCATGAGAGATCAAACCACTCTAGGAGACGATATGTGCGCCCTCTAGCGGGCATGAGAGATCAAACCACTCTAGGAGACGACATGTGCCCCTTCTAGCGGACATGAGAGATCAAACCACTCTAGGAGACGATATGTGCGCCCTCTAGCGGGCATGAGAGATTAAACCACTCTAGGAGACGATATGTGCGCCCTCTAGCGGGAATGAGAGATCAAACCACTCTAGGAGACGATATGTGCGCCCTCTAGCGGACATGAGAGATCAAACCACTCTAGGAGACGACATGTGCGCCCTCTAGCGGGCATGAGAGATCAAACCACTCTAGGAGACGATATGCGCTCCCTCTAGCGGGCAAGAAAGATCAAACCACTCTAGGACACGATATGCGCTCCCTCTAGCGGACATGAGAGATCAAACCACTCTAGGAGACGATATGTGCGCCCTCTAGCGGGCATGAGAGATCAAACCACTCTAGGAGACGATATGTGAGCCCTCTAGCGGGCATGAGAGATCAAACAATTCTAGGAGACGATATGTGCAACCTCTAGCGGGCATGAGAGATCAAACCACTCTATGAGACGACATGTGCGCCCTCTAGCGGGCATGAGAGATCAAACCACTCTAGGAGACGATATGTGCGCCCTCTAGCGGGCATGAGATTTCAAACCACTCTAGGAGACGACATGTGCGCCCTCTAGCGGACATGAGAGATCAAACCACTCTAGGAGACGACATGTGCGCCCTCTAGCGGACATGAGAGATCAAACCACTCTAGGAGACGGTATGTGCGCCTTCTAGCGGACATGAGAGATCAAACAACTCTAGGAGACGATATGTGCGCCCTCTAGCGGGCATGAGAGATCAAACCACTCTAGGAGACGATATGTGCGCCCTCTAGCGGGCATGAGAGATCAAACCACTCTAGGAGACGACATGTGCGCAATCTAGCGGGCATGAGAGATCAAACCACTCTAGGAGACGATATGTGCGCCCTCTAGCGGGCATAAGAGATCAAACCACTCTAGGAGACGATATGTGCGCCCTCTAGCGGACATGAGAGATCAAACCACTCTAGGAGACGATATGTGCGCCCTCTAGCGGACATGAGAGATCCAACCACTCTAGGAGACGATATGTGCGCCCTCTAGCGGGCATGAGAGATCGAACCACTCTAGGATACGATATGTGCGCCCTTTAGCGGACATGAGAGATCAAACCACTCTAGGAGACGACATGTGCGCCCTCTAGCGGACATGAGAGATCAAACCACTCTAGGAGACGATATGTGCGCCCTTTAGCGGACATGAGAGATCAAACCACTCTAGGAGACGACATGTGCGCCCTCTAGCGGACATGAGAGATCAAACCACTCTAGGAGACGACATGTACGCCCTCTAGCGGACATGAGAGATCAAACAACTCTAGGAGACGATATGTGCGCCCTGTAGCGGGCATGAGAGATCAAACCACTCTAGGAGACGATATGTGCGCCCTCTAGCGGGCATGAGAGATCAAACAACTCTAGGAGACGACATGTGCGCCCTCTAGCGGGCATGAGAGATCAAACAACTCTAGGAGACGACATGTGCGCCCTCTAGCGGACATGAGAGATCAAACCACTCTAGGAGACGATATGTGCGCCCTCTAGCGGGCATGAGAGATCAAACCACTCTAGGAGACGACATGTGCGCCCTCTAGCGGACATGAGAGATCAAACCACTCTAGGAGACGACATGTGCGCCCTCTAGCGGACATGAGAGATCAAACCACTCTAGGAGACGACATGTACGCCCTCTAGCGGACATGAGAGATCAAACAACTCTAGGAGACGATATGTGCGCCCTCTAGCGGGCATGAGAGATCAAACCACTCTAGGAGACGATATGTGCGCCCTCTAGCGGGCATGAGAGATCAAACAACTCTAGGAGACGACATGTGCGCCCTCTAGCGGACATGAGAGATCAAACAACTCTAGGAGACGACATATGCGCCCTCTAGCGGACATGAGAGATCAAACCACTCTAGGAGACGATATGTGCGCCCTCTAGCGGGCATGAGAGATCAAACCACTCTAGAAGACGACATGTGCGCCCTCTAGCGGACATGAGAGATCAAACCACTCTAGGAGACGATATGTGCGCCCTCTAGCGGACATGAGAGATCAAACCACTCTAGGAGACGACATGTGCGCCCTCTAGCGGGCATGAGAGATCAAACCACTCTAGGAGACGATATGTGCGCCCTCTAGCGGGCATGAGAGATCAAACCACTCTAAGAGACGATATGTGCGCCCTCTAGCGGGCATGAGAGATCAAACCACTCTAGGAGACGACATGTGCGCCCTCTAGCGGGCATGAGAGATCAAACCACTCTAGGAGACGATATGTGCGCCATATAGCGGGCATGAGAGATCAAAACACTTTAGGAGACGATATGTGCGCCCTCTAGCGGGCATGAGAGATCAAACCACTCTAGGAGACGATATGTGCGCCCTCTAGCGGGCATGAGAGATCAAACCACTCTAGGAGACGATATGTGCGCCCTCTATGGGGCATGAGCGATCAAACCACTTTAGGAGACGATATGTGCGCCCTCTAGCGGGCATGAGAGATCAAACCACTCTAGGAGAAGATATGCGCTCCCTCTAGCGGGCATGAGAGATCAAACCACTCTAGGAGAAGATATGCGCTCCCTCTAGCGGGCATGAGAGATCAAACCACTCTAGGAGAAGATATGCGCTCACTCTAGCGGGCATGAGAGATCAAACCACTCTAGGAGACGATATGTGCGCCCTCTAGCGGGCATGAGAGATCAAACCACTCTAGGAGACGATATGTGCGCCCTCTAGCGGGCATGAGAGATCAAACCACTCTAGGAGACGATATGTGCGCCCTCTATCGGGCATGAGAGATCAAACCACTCTAGGAGGCGATATGTGCGCCCTCTAGCGGGCATGAGAGATCAAACAACTCTAGGAGACGATATGTGCGCCCTCTAGCGGGCATGAGAGATCAAACCACTCTAGGAGACGATATGTGCGCCCTCTAGCGGGCATGAGAGATCAAACCACTCTAGGAGACGACATGTGCCCCTTCTAGCGGACATGAGAGATCAAACCACTCTAGGAGACGATATGTGCGCCCCCTAGCGGGCATGAGAGATCAAACCACTCTAGGAGACGATATGTGCGCCCTCTAGCGGGCATGAGAGATCAAACCACTCTAGGAGACGACATGTGCGCCCTCTAGCGGGCATGAGAGATCAAACCACTCTAGGAGACGATATGTGCGCCCTCTAGCGGGCATGAGAGATCAAACAACTCTTGGAGACGATATGTGCGCCCTCTAGCGGGCATGAGAGATCAAACCACTCTAGGAGACGATATGTGCGCCCTCTAGCGGGCATGAGAGATCAAACCACTCTAGGAGACGATATGTGCCCCTTCTAGCGGACATGAGAGATCAAACCACTCTAGGAGACGATATGTGCGCCCTCTAGCGGGCATGAGAGATCAAACCACTCTAGGAGACGATATGTGCGCCCTCTAGCGGGCATGAGAGATCCAACCACTCTAGGAGACGACATGTGCGCCCTCTAGCGGGAATGAGAGATCAAACCACTCTAGGAGACGATATGTGCGCCCTCTAGCGGACATGAGAGATCAAACCACTCTAGGAGACGACATGTGCGCCCTCTAGCGGGCATGAGAGATCAAACCACTCTAGGAGACGATATGCGCTCCCTCTCTAACTAGGAGACAAGAAAGATCAAACCTCTCTAGGAGACGACATGTGCGCCCTCTAGCGGACATGAGAGATCAAACCACTCTAGGAGACGACATGTACGCCCTCTAGCGGACATGAGAGATCAAACAACTCTAGGAGACGATATGTGCGCCCTGTAGCGGGCATGAGAGATCAAACCACTCTAGGAGACGATATGTGCGCCCTCTAGCGGGCATGAGAGATCAAACAACTCTAGGAGACGACATGTGCGCCCTCTAGCGGGCATGAGAGATCAAACCACTCTAGGAGACGACATGTGCGCCCTCTAGCGGACATGAGAGATCAAACCACTCTAGGAGACGATATGTGCGCCCTCTAGCGGGCATGAGAGATCAAACCACTCTAGGAGACGACATGTGCGCCCTCTAGCGGACATGAGAGATCAAACCACTCTAGGAGACGACATGTGCGCCCTCTAGCGGACATGAGAGATCAAACCACTCTAGGAGACGACATGTACGCCCTCTAGCGGACATGAGAGATCAAACAACTCTAGGAGACGATATGTGCGCCCTCTAGCGGGCATGAGAGATCAAACCACTCTAGGAGACGATATGTGCGCCCTCTAGCGGGCATGAGAGATCAAACAACTCTAGGAGACGACATGTGCGCCCTCTAGCGGACATGAGAGATCAAACAACTCTAGGAGACGACATATGCGCCCTCTAGCGGACATGAGAGATCAAACCACTCTAGGAGACGATATGTGCGCCCTCTAGCGGGCATGAGAGATCAAACCACTCTAGAAGACGACATGTGCGCCCTCTAGCGGACATGAGAGATCAAACCACTCTAGGAGACGATATGTGCGCCCTCTAGCGGACATGAGAGATCAAACCACTCTAGGAGACGACATGTGCGCCCTCTAGCGGGCATGAGAGATCAAACCACTCTAGGAGACGATATGTGCGCCCTCTAGCGGGCATGAGAGATCAAACCACTCTAAGAGACGATATGTGCGCCCTCTAGCGGGCATGAGAGATCAAACCACTCTAGGAGACGACATGTGCGCCCTCTAGCGGGCATGAGAGATCAAACCACTCTAGGAGACGATATGTGCGCCATATAGCGGGCATGAGAGATCAAAACACTTTAGGAGACGATATGTGCGCCCTCTAGCGGGCATGAGAGATCAAACCACTCTAGGAGACGATATGTGCGCCCTCTAGCGGGCATGAGACATCAAACCACTCTAGGAGACGATATGTGCGCCCTCTATGGGGCATGAGCGATCAAACCACTTTAGGAGACGATATGTGCGCCCTCTAGCGGGCATGAGAGATCAAACCACTCTAGGAGAAGATATGCGCTCCCTCTAGCGGGCATGAGAGATCAAACCACTCTAGGAGAAGATATGCGCTCCCTCTAGCGGGCATGAGAGATCAAACCACTCTAGGAGAAGATATGCGCTCACTCTAGCGGGCATGAGAGATCAAACCACTCTAGGAGACGATATGTGCGCCCTCTAGCGGGCATGAGAGATCAAACCACTCTAGGAGACGATATGTGCGCCCTCTAGCGGGCATGAGAGATCAAACCACTCTAGGAGACGATATGTGCGCCCTCTATCGGGCATGAGAGATCAAACCACTCTAGGAGGCGATATGTGCGCCCTCTAGCGGGCATGAGAGATCAAACAACTCTAGGAGACGATATGTGCGCCCTCTAGCGGGCATGAGAGATCAAACCACTCTAGGAGACGATATGTGCGCCCTCTAGCGGGCATGAGAGATCAAACCACTCTAGGAGACGACATGTGCCCCTTCTAGCGGACATGAGAGATCAAACCACTCTAGGAGACGATATGTGCGCCCCCTAGCGGGCATGAGAGATCAAACCACTCTAGGAGACGATATGTGCGCCCTCTAGCGGGCATGAGAGATCAAACCACTCTAGGAGACGACATGTGCGCCCTCTAGCGGGCATGAGAGATCAAACCACTCTAGGAGACGATATGTGCGCCCTCTAGCGGGCATGAGAGATCAAACAACTCTTGGAGACGATATGTGCGCCCTCTAGCGGGCATGAGAGATCAAACCACTCTAGGAGACGATATGTGCGCCCTCTAGCGGGCATGAGAGATCAAACCACTCTAGGAGACGATATGTGCCCCTTCTAGCGGACATGAGAGATCAAACCACTCTAGGAGACGATATGTGCGCCCTCTAGCGGGCATGAGAGATCAAACCACTCTAGGAGACGATATGTGCGCCCTCTAGCGGGCATGAGAGATCAAACCACTCTAGGAGACGACATGTGCGCCCTCTAGCGGGAATGAGAGATCAAACCACTCTAGGAGACGATATGTGCGCCCTCTAGCGGACATGAGAGATCAAACCACTCTAGGAGACGACATGTGCGCCCTCTAGCGGGCATGAGAGATCAAACCACTCTAGGAGACGATATGCGCTCCCTCTAACGGGCAAGAAAGATCAAACCTCTCTAGGACACGATATGTGCGCCCTCTAGTGGGCATGAGAGATCCAACCACTCTAGGAGACGATATGTGCGCCCTCTAGTGGGCATGAGTGATCAAACCACTCTAGGAGACGATATGTGCGCCCTCTATCGGGCATGAGAGATCAAACCACTCTAGGAGACGATATGTGCGCCCTCTAGCGGGCATGAGAGATCAAACCACTCTAGGAGACGATATGTGCGCCCTCTAGCGGGCATGAGAGATCAAACCACTCTAGGAGACGATATGTGCGCCCTCTAGCGGGCATGAGAGATCAAACCACTCTAGGAGACGACATGTGCGCAATCTAGCGGGCATGAGAGATCAAACCACTCTAGGAGACGATATGTGCGCCCTCTAGCGGACATGAGAGATCAAACCACTCTAGGAGACGATATGTGCGCCCTCTAGCGGACATGAGAGATCCAACCACTCTAGGAGACGATATGTGCGCCCTCTAGCGGGCATGAGAGATCGAACCACTCTAGGATACGATATGTGCGCCCTTTAGCGGACATGAGAGATCAAACCACTCTAGGAGACGACATGTGCGCCCTCTAGCGGACATGAGAGATCAAACCACTCTAGGAGACGATATGTGCGCCCTTTAGCGGACATGAGAGATCAAACCACTCTAGGAGACGACATGTGCGCCCTCTAGCGGACATGAGAGATCAAACCACTCTAGGAGACGACATGTACGCCCTCTAGCGGACATGAGAGATCAAACAACTCTAGGAGACGATATGTGCGCCCTGTAGCGGGCATGAGAGATCAAACCACTCTAGGAGACGATATGTGCGCCCTCTAGCGGGCATGAGAGATCAAACAACTCTAGGAGACGACATGTGCGCCCTCTAGCGGACATGAGAGATCAAACCACTCTAGGAGACGATATGTGCGCCCTCTAGCGGGCATGAGAGATCAAACCACTCTAGGAGACGACATGTGCGCCCTCTAGCGGACATGAGAGATCAAACCACTCTAGGAGACGACATGTGCGCCCTCTAGCGGACATGAGAGATCAAACCACTCTAGGAGACGACATGTACGCCCTCTAGCGGACATGAGAGATCAAACAACTCTAGGAGACGATATGTGCGCCCTCTAGCGGGCATGAGAGATCAAACCACTCTAGGAGACGATATGTGCGCCCTCTAGCGGGCATGAGAGATCAAACAACTCTAGGAGACGACATGTGCGCCCTCTAGCGGACATGAGAGATCAAACAACTCTAGGAGACGACATATGCGCCCTCTAGCGGACATGAGAGATCAAACCACTCTAGGAGACGATATGTGCGCCCTCTAGCGGGCATGAGAGATCAAACCACTCTAGAAGACGACATGTGCGCCCTCTAGCGGACATGAGAGATCAAACCACTCTAGGAGACGATATGTGCGCCCTCTAGCGGACATGAGAGATCAAACCACTCTAGGAGACGACATGTGCGCCCTCTAGCGGGCATGAGAGATCAAACCACTCTAGGAGACGATATGTGCGCCCTCTAGCGGGCATGAGAGATCAAACCACTCTAAGAGACGATATGTGCGCCCTCTAGCGGGCATGTGAGATCAAACCACTCTAGGAGACGACATGTGCGCCCTCTAGCGGGCATGAGAGATCAAACCACTCTAGGAGACGATATGTGCGCCATATAGCGGGCATGAGAGATCAAAACACTTTAGGAGACGATATGTGCGCCCTCTAGCGGGCATGAGAGATCAAACCACTCTAGGAGACGATATGTGCGCCCTCTAGCGGGCATGAGACATCAAACCACTCTAGGAGACGATATGTGCGCCCTCTATGGGGCATGAGCGATCAAACCACTTTAGGAGACGATATGTGCGCCCTCTAGCGGGCATGAGAGATCAAACCACTCTAGGAGAAGATATGCGCTCCCTCTAGCGGGCATGAGAGATCAAACCACTCTAGGAGAAGATATGCGCTCCCTCTAGCGGGCATGAGAGATCAAACCACTCTAGGAGAAGATATGCGCTCACTCTAGCGGGCATGAGAGATCAAACCACTCTAGGAGACGATATGTGCGCCCTCTAGCGGGCATGAGAGATCAAACCACTCTAGGAGACGATATGTGCGCCCTCTAGCGGGCATGAGAGATCAAACCACTCTAGGAGACGATATGTGCGCCCTCTATCGGGCATGAGAGATCAAACCACTCTAGGAGGCGATATGTGCGCCCTCTAGCGGGCATGAGAGATCAAACAACTCTAGGAGACGATATGTGCGCCCTCTAGCGGGCATGAGAGATCAAACCACTCTAGGAGACGATATGTGCGCCCTCTAGCGGGCATGAGAGATCAAACCACTCTAGGAGACGACATGTGCCCCTTCTAGCGGACATGAGAGATCAAACCACTCTAGGAGACGATATGTGCGCCCCCTAGCGGGCATGAGAGATCAAACCACTCTAGGAGACGATATGTGCGCCCTCTAGCGGGCATGAGAGATCAAACCACTCTAGGAGACGACATGTGCGCCCTCTAGCGGGCATGAGAGATCAAACCACTCTAGGAGACGATATGTGCGCCCTCTAGCGGGCATGAGAGATCAAACAACTCTTGGAGACGATATGTGCGCCCTCTAGCGGGCATGAGAGATCAAACCACTCTAGGAGACGATATGTGCGCCCTCTAGCGGGCATGAGAGATCAAACCACTCTAGGAGACGACATGTGCCCCTTCTAGCGGACATGAGAGATCAAACCACTCTAGGAGACGATATGTGCGCCCTCTAGCGGGCATGAGAGATCAAACCACTCTAGGAGACGATATGTGCGCCCTCTAGCGGGCATGAGAGATCAAACCACTCTAGGAGACGACATGTGCGCCCTCTAGCGGGAATGAGAGATCAAACCACTCTAGGAGACGATATGTGCGCCCTCTAGCGGACATGAGAGATCAAACCACTCTAGGAGACGACATGTGCGCCCTCTAGCGGGCATGAGAGATCAAACCACTCTAGGAGACGATATGCGCTCCCTCTAACGGGCAAGAAAGATCAAACCTCTCTAGGACACGATATGTGCGCCCTCTAGTGGGCATGAGAGATCAAACCACTCTAGGAGACGATATGTGCGCCCTCTAGTGGGCATGAGTGATCAAACCACTCTAGGAGACGATATGTGCGCCCTCTATCGGGCATGAGAGATCAAACCACTCTAGGAGACGATATGTGCGCCCTCTAGCGGGCATGAGAGATCAAACCACTCTAGGAGACGACATGTGCGCCCTCTAGCGGACATGAGAGATCAAACCACTCTAGGAGACGATATGCGCTCCCTCTAGCGGGCATGAGAGATCAAACCACTCTCGGAGACGATATGTGCGCCCTCTAGCGGGCATGAGAGATAAAGCCACTCTAGGAGACGATATGTGCGCCCTCTAGTGGGCATGAGAGATCAAACCACTCTAGGAGACGATATGTGCGCCCTCTAGTGGGCATGAGAGATCAAACCACTCTAGGAGACGATATGTGCACCCTCTAGCGGGCATGAGAGATCAAACCACTCTAGGAGACGATATGTGCGCCCTCTAGAGGGCATGAGAGATCAAACCACTCTAGGAGACGATATGTGCGCCCTCTAGCGGGCATGAGAGATCAAACCACTCTAGGAGACAATATGCGCTCCCTCTAGCGGGCATGAGAGATCAAACCACTCTATGAGACGATATGTGCGCCCTCTAGCGGGCATGAGAGATCAAACCACTCTAGGAGACGACATGTGCGCCCTCTAGCGGACATGAGAGATCAAACCACTCTAGGAGACGATATGCGCTCCCTCTAGCGGGCATGAGAGATCAAACCACTCTAGGAGACGATATGTGCACCCTCTAGCGGGCATGAGAGATCAAACCACTCTAGGAGACGATATGTGCGCCCTCTAGAGGGCATGAGAGATCAAACCACTCTAGGAGACGATATGTGCGCCCTCTAGCGGGCATGAGAGATCAAACCACTCTAGGAGACAATATGCGCTCCCTCTAGCGGGCATGAGAGATCAAACCACTCTATGAGACGATATGTGCGCCCTCTAGCGGGCATGAGAGATCAAACCACTCTAGGAGACGACATGTGCGCCCTCTAGCGGACATGAGAGATCAAACCACTCTAGGAGACGATATGCGCTCCCTCTAGCGGGCATGAGAGATCAAACCACTCTCGGAGACGATATGTGCGCCCTCTAGCGGGCATGAGAGATAAAACCACTCTAGGAGACGATATGTGCGCCCTCTAGTGGGCATGAGAGATCAAACCACTCTAGGAGACGATATGTGCGCCCTCTAGCGGGCATGAGAGATCAAACCACTCTAGGAGACGATATGCGCTCCCTCTAACGGGCAAGAAAGATCAAACCTCTCTAGGACACGATATGTGCGCCCTCTAGTGGGCATGAGAGATCAAACCACTCTAGGAGACGATATGTGCGCCCTCTAGTGGGCATGAGTGATCAAACCACTCTAGGAGACGATATGTGCGCCCTCTATCGGGCATGAGAGATCAAACCACTCTAGGAGACGATATGTGCGCCCTCTAGCGGGCATGAGAGATCAAACCACTCTAGGAGACGACATGTGCGCCCTCTAGCGGACATGAGAGATCAAACCACTCTAGGAGACGATATGCGCTCCCTCTAGCGGGCATGAGAGATCAAACCACTCTCGGAGACGATATGTGCGCCCTCTAGCGGGCATGAGAGATAAAGCCACTCTAGGAGACGATATGTGCGCCCTCTAGTGGGCATGAGAGATCAAACCACTCTAGGAGACGATATGTGCGCCCTCTAGTGGGCATGAGAGATCAAACCACTCTAGGAGACGATATGTGCACCCTCTAGCGGGCATGAGAGATCAAACCACTCTAGGAGACGATATGTGCGCCCTCTAGAGGGCATGAGAGATCAAACCACTCTAGGAGACGATATGTGCGCCCTCTAGCGGGCATGAGAGATCAAACCACTCTAGGAGACAATATGCGCTCCCTCTAGCGGGCATGAGAGATCAAACCACTCTATGAGACGATATGTGCGCCCTCTAGCGGGCATGAGAGATCAAACCACTCTAGGAGACGACATGTGCGCCCTCTAGCGGACATGAGAGATCAAACCACTCTAGGAGACGATATGCGCTCCCTCTAGCGGGCATGAGAGATCAAACCACTCTCGGAGACGATATGTGCGCCCTCTAGCGGGCATGAGAGATAAAACCACTCTAGGAGACGATATGTGCGCCCTCTAGTGGGCATGAGAGATCAAACCACTCTAGGAGACGATATGTGCGCCCTCTAGTGGGCATGAGTGATCAAACCACTCTAGGAGACGATATGTGCGCCCTCTAGCGGGCATGAGAGATCAAACCAATCTAGGAGACGACATGTGCGCCCTCTAGCGGACATGAGAGATCAAACCACTCTAGGAGACGATATGCGCTCCCTCTAGCGGGCATGAGGGATCAAACCACTCTCGGAGACGATATGTGCGCCCTCTAGCGGGCATGAGAGATAAAGCCACTCTAGGAGACGATATGTGCGCCCTCTAGTGGGCATGAGAGATCAAACCACTCTAGGAGACGATATGTGCGCCCTCTAGTGGGCATGAGAGATCAAACCACTCTAGGAGACGATATGTGCGCCCTCTAGCGGGCATGAGAGATCAAACCACTCTAGGAGACGACATGTGCGCCCTCTAGCGGACATGAGAGATCAAACCACTCTAGGAGACGATATGCGCTCCCTCTAGCGGGCATGAGAGATCAAACCACTCTAGGAGACGATATGTGCGCCCTCTAGAGGGCATGAGAGATCAAACCACTCTAGGAGACGATATGTGCGCCCTCTAGAGGGCATGAGAGATCAAACCACTCTAGGAGACGATATGTGCGCCCTCTAGCGGGCATGAGAGATCAAACCACTCTAGGAGACAATATGCGCTCCCTCTAGCGGGCATGAGAGATCAAACCACTCTATGAGACGATATGTGCGCCCTCTAGCGGGCATGCGAGATCAAACCACTCTAGGAGACGACATGTGCGCCCTCTAGCGGACATGAGAGATCAAACCACTCTAGGAGACGATATGCGCTCCCTCTAGCGGGCATGAGAGATCAAACCACTCTCGGAGACGATATGTGCGCCCTCTAGCGGGCATGAGAGATAAAGCCACTCTAGGAGACGATATGTGCGCCCTCTAGTGGGCATGAGAGATCAAACCACTCTAGGAGACGATATGTGCGCCCTCTAGTGGGCATGAGAGATCAAACCACTCTAGGAGACGATATGTGCGCCCTCTAGTGGGCATGAGAGATCAAACCACTCTAGGAGACGATATGTGCGCCCTCTAGTGGGCATGAGAGATCAAACCACTCTAGGAGACGATATGTGCGCCCTCTAGTGGGCATGAGAGATCAAACCACTCTAGGAGACGATATGTGCGCCCTCTAGTGGGCATGAGAGAACAAACCACTCTAGGGGACGATATGTGCGCCCTGTAGCGGGCATGAGAGAACAAACCACTCTAGGAGACGATATGTGCGCCCTCTAGTGGGCATGAGAGATCAAACCACTCTAGGGGACGATATGTGCGCCCTGTAGCGGGCATGAGAGAACAAACCACTCTAGGAGACGATATGTGCGCCCTCTAGTGGGCATGAGAGCTGAAACAGTCTCAGAGTTCTAGCGACTGCCCTAATCCTGGCCACTGCCTTAAAGGATATACGCTGACTGTCACTTGATTGAGTCATCTGTGCCTGGCATGGACTCTGTGCCAAAGTTCAGTGAGTCAATTATTTCTTTGACGTCATCTAACGAAAGATGCCATTTCCGTTTTATCTCAAGTCCACGAGTAATCTCCAACCAGAAGCCAGCGAGCACACCTGGGCAGGTACTCAACGATAACTAAAGTCTGACTGCAGGCACGTGCCACGTGACGGAATGTAGACAAGATGCTACGGTGCCTCAATTCGACGAAGATTTAGTTTGGGACTTTGGCATCTCCGAGATCACCTGATGGAGTTCTGCTGATGGAGTTCTGCTGATGGAGTTCTGCTGATGGGAGGACAGAGCTGGACGTCACCTGATGGAGTTCTGCTGATGGAGTTCTGCTGATGGAAGGACAGAGCTGGAGGTCACCTGATGGAGTTCTGCTGATGGAAGGACAGAGCTGGAGGTCACCTGATGGAGTTCTGCTGATGGAAGGACAGAGCTGGAGGTCACCTGATGGAGTTCTGCTGATGGGAGGACAGTGCTGGAGGTCACCTGATGGAGTTCTGCTGATGGGAGGACAGAGCTGGAGGTCACCTGATGGAGTTCTGCTGATGGGAGGACAGAGCTGGAGGTCACCTGATGGAGTTCTGCTGATGGGAGGACAGAGCTGGAGGTCACCTGATGGAGTTCTGCTGATGGGAGGACAGAGCTGGAGGTCACCTGATGGAGTTCTGCTGATGGGAGGACAGAGCTGGAGGTCACCTGATGGAGTTCTGCTGATGGAGGACAGAGCTGGAGGTCAGTCTGATGGAGTTCTGCTGATGGAAGGACAGTGCTGGATGTCACCTGATGGAGTTCTGCTGATGGAGGACAGAGCTGGAGGTCACCTGATGGAGTTCTGCTGATGGGAGGACAGAGCTGGAGGTCACCTGATGGAGTTCTGCTGATGGGAGGACAGAGCTGGAGGTCACCTGATGGAGTTCTGCTGATGGGAAGATAGAGCTGAAGGTCACCTGATGGAGTTCTGCTGATGGGAGGACAGAGCTGGAGGTCACCTGATGGTTCTGCTGTTGGAAGGACAGTGCTGGAGGTCACCTGATGGAGTTCTGCTGATGGGAAGATAAAGCTGAAGGTCACCTGATGGAGTTCTGCTAATGTGAGAACAAAGCTCGAGGTCAGTCTGATTTTTGCTTGACCGGAAGTTGTCAGTCTCCGACCAGAACCATCTCAAATATTCACGTGCTCCAGGTTAAGCACGTGTAGCCTTGACCTAGAATTGTAACATTGGCACCAGAGACCGTTCTATGAGCAGTTGACACCAGTTTCTCGTGTGGAGAAATAACGAATCTCAAGTGAGGGCGGAATATCTGCAATATAGCTCGAGGTCTGAGGGTTACCGGGATATGTTCACTTCTGGGGGACCGAAGTGAAGAGCCTTCAGATGTTCATTACTAGGGAGCGAAGTGAAGAGCCTTCAGATGTTCACTACTGGGGGAGTACACCCATCATGAGTTTCGATGCTTGAGGCGACACTATCCAGAAGTCTCCGAACACTTATGGATAGGTGGCCGAGCACATATGGGTAGAAACTCGCGTGCTAAGACTCCGGTTCAAGTCTCGCACTTGACCTTGACCTTTGCCTACTTGAAAACTGTTGTTATTACCCACAAATATGATTATCTTATCTTTATCTGCACATACACACGCACGCACACACACATACACGCACGCACACACGCATGCACACACACGCACGCACACAAGCTATGATGACCCGCGACCCCTTGCAGGTCGTCGTGTTTGGCTCTCGGATACAAACGATTGGGCGGGTCACAGCGTAAATTGTTTTAAAATTAATTTCTTGTATGTCACGTGAATTGTTTTAAACCCAGAGCATCAAAGACATGTTTATTTACGAGACTCCGAGACAGCAAAGACACCTAGAATGACGAGACCCCGAAACAGCAAAGACACCTAGAATGACGAGACCCCGAAACAGGAAAGACACCTAGAATGACGAGACTCCGAGACAGCAAAGACACATAGACTGACGAGACACCGAGACAGCAAAGACACCTAGAATGACGAGACTCCGAGACAGCAAAGACACCTAGAATGACGAGACCCCGAGACAGCAAAGACACATAGAATGACGAGACACCGAGACAGCAAAGACACCTAGAATGACGAGACCCCGATACAGCAAAGACACCTAGAATGACGAGACCCCGAAACAGCAAAGACACCTAGAATGACGAGACCCCGAAACAGCAAAGACACCTAGAATGACGAGACTCCGAGACCGCAAAGACACCTAGAATGACGAGACTCCGAGACAGCAAAGACACCTAGAATGACGAGACCCGAGACAGAAAAGACACATAGAATGACGAGACACCGAGACAGCAAAGACACCTAGAATGACGAGACTCCGAGACAGCAAGGACACCTAGAATGACGAGACCCCGAGACAGCAAAGACACATAGAATGACGAGACACCGAGACAGCAAAGACACCTAGAATGACGAGACCCCGATACAGCAAAGACACCTAGAATGACGAGACCCCGAGACAGCAAAGACACCTAGAACGACGAGACCCCGAAACAGCAAAGACACCTAGAATGACGAGACCCGAGGCAGCAAAGACACCTAGAATGACGAGACTCAGAGGCAGCAAAGACACCTAGAATGACGAGACCCCGAGGCAGCAAAGACACCTAGAATGACGAGACTCAGAGGCAGCAAAGACACCTAGAATGACGAGACACGAGACAGCAAAGACACCTAGAATGACGAGACCCCGAGGCAGCAAAGACACCTAGAATGACGAGACTCAGAGGCAGCAAAGACACCTAGAATGATGAGACCCCGAGACAGCAAAGACACATAGATTGACGAGACCCCGAGACAGCAAAGACACATAGAATGACGAGACTCAGAGGCAGCAAAGACACCTAGAATGATGAGACCCCGAGACAGCAAAGACACATAGATTGACGAGACCCCGAGACAGCAAAGACACATAGATTGACGAGACCCCGAGACAGCAAAGACACATAGATTGACGAGACCCCGAGACAGCAAAGACACCTAGAATGACGAGACCCCGAGGCAGCAAAGACACCTAGAATGACGAGACCCCGAGACAGCAAAGACACCTAGAATGACGAGACCCCGAGACAGCAAAGACACCTTGAATGACGAGACTCAGAGGCAGCAAAGACACCTAGAATGACGAGACCCCGAGGCAGCAAAGACACCTAGAATGACGAGACTCAGAGGCAGCAAAGACACCTAGAATGATGAGACCCCGAGACAGCAAAGACACATAGATTGACGAGACCCCGAGACAGCAAAGACACATAGAATGACGAGACTCAGAGGCAGCAAAGACACCTAGAATGATGAGACCCCGAGACAGCAAAGACACATAGATTGACGAGACCCCGAGACAGCAAAGACACATAGATTGACGAGACCCCGAGACAGCAAAGACACATAGATTGACGAGACCCCGAGACAGCAAGACACCTAGAATGACGAGACCCCGAGGCAGCAAAGACACCTAGAATGACGAGACCCCGAGACAGCAAAGACACCTAGAATGACGAGACCCCGAGACAGCAAAGACACCTTGAATGACGAGACTCAGAGGCAGCAAAGACACCTAGAATGATGAGACCCCGAGACAGCAAAGACACATAGATTGACGAGACCCCGAGCAGCAAAAACACCTAGAATGACGAGACCCAGAGGCAGCAAAGACACCTAGAATGACGAGACCCCGAGACATCAAAGACACCTAGATTGACGAGACCCCGAGACAGCAAAGACACCTAGAATGACGAGACCCCGAGACAGCAAAGACACCTAGAATGACGAGACCCCGAGGCAGCAAAGACACCTAGAATGACGAGACCCCGAGACAGCAAAGACACCTAGAATGACGAGACCCCGAGACAGCAAAGACACCTACAATGACGAGACCCCGAGGCAGCAAAGACACCTAGAATGACGAGACACGAGACAGCAAAGACACCTAGAATGACGAGACCCCGAGGCAGCAAAGACACCTAGAATGACGAGACCCCGAGGCAGCAAAGACACATAGAATGACGAGACCCAGAGGCAGCAAAGACATTAGAATGACGAGACCCCGAGACAGCAAAGACACCTAGAATGACGAGACCCCGAGACAGCAAAGACATCTAGAATGACGAGACCCCGAGACAGCAAAGACACCTAGAATGACGAGACACCAGACAGCAAAGACACCAAGAATGACGAGACCCCGAGACAGCAAAGACACCTAGAATGACGAGACCCCGAGACAGCAAAGACACCTAGAATGACGAGACCCCGAGACAGCAAAGACACCTAGAATGACGAGACCCCGAGACAGCAAAGACACCTAGAATGACGAGACCCCGAGACAGCAAAGACACCTAGAATGACGAGACCCCGAGACAGCAAAGACACCTAGAATGACGAGACCCCGAGGCAGCAAAGACACCTAGAATGACGAGACACGAGACAGCAAAGACACCTAGAATGACGAGACCCCGAGGCAGCAAAGACACCTAGAATGACGAGACCCCGAGACAGCAAAGACACCTAGAATGACGAGACCCCGAGGCAGCAA